>JAULKK010332341.1:0-10848 GCA_032355705.1 Rubia peregrina | reverse complement strand
AAGGGTAGAAGATTTATCTTCACAACAAGTAGTGAAAGTGTTGAATAGGTTATATGTTCAAGGATAGATAAGAGGCTAGGAAGTGGAGATCAATTTCCCCCAAGGATTTGTCATTTGTAGTTTATATATTTTTTCTTAGTTTATTGCATGATTAGCATATTTACTTGATTTTACTAGTTATCTTGTCTTTACTTTCATAACTTAGGAAACCAACCAACCAAACGCCCCCCTTTACTTGCTTTTATATATATGTATGTATATATCTATATCTAAGCCTATATTCACCCTTGCATGTGTAAACGCTTAGGTTCTCTGTGGACGACCCCGACTTGCCACTATCTACTTAATTGTATTTAGTAAGCAAAAAGAGCTTTTAAATTGTAATATTGAGAGGTACGACGACGACCTCCCAGCCGTTGGAAACCACCAATTCCACCACCACCAGTTACCACCTCCGTCACCATCTCTGTTTGCCACCACCTCCTCCACCATCTCCGCCAGCCACAACCACCTCCTTCAGCCCACCCACCACCTCCGCCACCTCCATCAACCATCTCCGTCAGCCACCACCTCATCCACCATCTCAGCCACCCGCTCCACCTCATCTTTGCTCAAACCCCAGCGCTGCTCAGCAAAGCGCTAGAAATCCGCCACCATCTCCCCTCCCTCCCTCGCCGCTACCCTCCACTCTGAAACCCTTGAATGTGGTGGTTCACCACCCCCACCACCATTCATTGTTCAGCTAAGATTCACTTCTCCGAATTCAAATCATCGTTCGCGTCGTCGAATTTTCCACCACCCCCTATTCAAATCGAAAAACCTAAACCTGATTCAAATCAAATTACTGAAATTGAGGGGAAAGGTGAGGGAGAAGGGATGGCGGGGAGAGGGTAAAGATGAGGGATAAGGGAAAGCAAAGATGGTAAGATGAATAAAAATAGCTGATTCAAAGATGAGGGAGAAGTGATGACAGATGAGGAAGAAACGAACGACGAGCTTCTTTTTCTTTTTTCTTTTTTCCCCCTTAAATTCAAGGGGAAAATAATCTTTTTACATAAATTCGGTCATAAATCAGTTGATTGAAAAGTCAAACAAGTCAAAGGTTATATTGGCACTTTATGAAATTGCAGGGTTATATTGACACTTTTAGCCTAAAATCAGGGTTATTTTAACACTTCACTCTAGGTATTATACATACATATACATATATTTAGTGTTTTATTTTCTTAAGGGTAAGAAAATGGTTGTGATCACTCCGAAGAAAAAAACCAACGTAGAAATGAAGTAGTTTATAATGATAGGATAAGAAGTAGAATTTCTTTTTTATTCAACCTTACTTTTAATATTTATCTAAGTTATACTTGAAAAGATTATAATTTTTTTATTAATCATCGATAATTTTTATATGATAAAAAATATGAGAACACAACTTAAATAAAAATAAGAATATTATATATTTTAAAATTATCAAATTATATATTTTCTTTAGCACTAGTTGTCTTTGGTATTTATTTTTGTACCTTTATATGAATTAATATATTAAGCTTTGTTATTTTAATGGTCGATATGAGGCTAAACTTTATTCGAAGTGTTATTTTAGACCAACTAACCGTTAGACGAGATCATTTTATAATTCATATAACTAATGGGGTGATTTGATGTTTATTTTTATTTATTGTAACGAGCTTCATTTACTTTGAAAACTTTTAAAATGTCTCATAATGTATAAATAATTATAATTTGACTCTAAAAAGTATTGAAACGAGGTTTTTCTTTTTTTTGTCTACCCATTAGTCAGTTTAACATGAGACTTTTTCTAAATTTTAATGTATTATTTTTGAACCCCCCTAAATAAAATTTTCGGTTCTGCCTTTGGGCATATGAATCAGTAACAGCAATTCTGATACGTCGACATCACACCTACCCCTCAGGCATAAATAGAAGCTAAATCGACTAAATCATTTAATTCATGCAATGTCACATTTTAGTCGATAACCCGCGGACTTACCAAAACCTTTAGTGAGATATCGATGCGTTGTCGCACGTGAACAACATACCTTTAAGAGTTTCACTGCTTGACCATATAAGCCAGAACTCGAAATGAACCAATCTAATGTCTCACTCCGAGTTCACAATAGCCAAATGCAAATTACTAAAATGAGATCAAAATCATAGATTCTAGCATAACAATAATACAAACTTCAAAGCGTACAATCGCTTAAAAAATACACCATCCAAACATATCATCCAAAATACAAAATACATCAACCAAAATACTTCAAAGCGTACAATCGCTACCTTAAATAGCATCCACAAAAAGAAATAAAACATCGTCCAGAACATCCTCAAAACATTAAAATATGTAATCATGAAGATAAAAAAGATGATCATTGGCTTGGGCTCGGGTATCACAAGGTCTTCATCAGCTAAACTGCTATCTTAGTCGTGCTCTTTACCATTCCCTTCCTCGCTGGAAAACCCATACTTATCACTGGACTCTGTTGTATCTTCATTAGTGGCTAGTGCATCTTCACCAAAATCTTCCTCGCCCGCCTCCTCTTGAGCGGCATGTTGCTCTTGCCCCCGACATAGTCTGCGGATCCACATGTGCAGTAGAAGCACCGCCCATCAAAACCTTCAACTCCGCCAACTCTATCAAAATCTTCCGCACATTAGAGTTTGTCTGCAGCTCCAAAGCCTTTGTATCGGTCACGTTCTTCAAAAGCATAACCTGGGCGTTGCATTTGAGTCATGCTGGTAAAACAGTTGAGTTAATTATTATAATTAATTAATTCAAATTATAATTATTTTAAATACCAAAATATATAATAAACTTCATACCAGACCCGAGAATAGGATTGTCGGGGGCTGGATGCCCAGCTGTGGAGGTTTGTGGCAGAGCGTCAGGCCAGAGTGTGTCAGGGACATCGAGATTGTCCTTAGGGACGTTCCCATCAATCCCCAACCTGACCTTCTAATGCCAATGCTTCTGGTCGAAGTTGTTGCCACCGTAGTACTTGGGCTGGATCTTCTCTTTCGAGCGCATTAGAACCTTCTGCTTCTCCAGAAGGGTGGTGATGACGTTGCTGTAGGAGTCAAACACTTTGAGGCAAAGACTACCATGTGCATCTCATGTATGATGGTTTAAACTACCTTCTTCTCCCAATGTGGTAGTAGAGGACTGCGTCGTTGACCGTACACTTGAAAGGATGGTCGACTGGGATCAAGATCTGGACGATGATGTTATACATCATCCTCTCCTCGAGATCTAGGAAACAATCTTGACGTCCCTCAGCTTGATAATGACATTGCCCAGCTGGATCTTGAATTACTTCTCCACCATACGCTTCAGGTCAAGCCGCCTAGACAGATCATCCTCGTTGGCTTTTGGAGGCCACGAGTCCCGAAAGTAAAGGTTGAGTGGGTCAACTAGCACTTCCCAGAAAGTGCACCCAATAGCCTCGTTGATTAAGTCAATGTTTAACACCATATTTAGCCTCGTGAAGTCTACATAGAACTCTTTGACCTCCGTGGAATAAATCAGCTTATCGAGGCATGTCAAACCCTTTATTCCCAAAGAAATGAAGGGTTCGATGAACACATCCAAGTGGAGTCGCTCCACATGCTCGACCTTCATCGCTCTCACCTCCTTGGTCTGCCATTTGCTGATTAACAGGTATTGATTCTCGTCCCCGAAGAAATATCTGGAGTTGAATGTAGGGGACGTAGGGGTGGGTGATCTTCAACTTCTTTACCCTTGACGAACTAGCTTCACCGCTCCTACCTAAAACCCTCTTGGCAGTCTGCTTAACTGGTGACATTTATTTAAAACATGCGTAGAGAATGGTCAGTACAAGAGCCAAAAAATAATCAATATGAAGTCATTGAGTGACCTCGCATGCATGTCGCAGACATGTCGGCATGACCGATGTGTCCTATGAAAAGCCACACATTCAAGTTAAACAAAGAACTTTATTATTATGACTTCGCACACAATTTTAGCAAGATAGAAGACATGTGCAAACTCGCACATTCAAGTTCATTAAAGAACTGGATGAATGTGAGACTTTGTACGACCTATCATCATGACCGAATTGGTGTGTGACTGATACCCGAAAGGCCATAAAAATAAACTGAAACCGTATATTTTTACAATATATACCTACAGTTCCTACACTAATATGGAGTAGCAAATATTTATTCACAACACACCACTAACATTGGCCATATCCCTAACATTCAAAGTGATAACCTAAAAGAGAATATAGAAGCCTAAAACCCTAGCCAAACAAATAAATGAAACACCTATACACATTCATTGAAAGAAACACAATTCTTTAAGCAAGAAAATGAAGAATAACAACATTAAAACTACTAAGAAAGGGGAATCAGCATGTGCACCTTTCTTGACTTTTGGGCTCCTTTGCTTTGATCAGAAATCAATGAATAGAAAATGAGGAACATGAACTTTGCCTTGATGATGGGGCATTTTAGTTTGATGGTTTTTTTGGCCATTTTTTCAGATAAGGAGTTAATGTGTGGCATCATGTTTGGAATGCGATTGGGTTAAGGGTAAACGATATAAATACTCAGGAGAAAATGGTGCCATTTTAATCTCATATGTGACGTCGCATAACCTATCCCTTTAAATGACACATAGAATCGTTGAAGATGACATCGCTGTTAAGCCTTCTTGGGCCACATAATTGACTTAGGCCAAAGAATATGATCTTTGGGCTTAGACCAAAGTGACTTGAAACAACCCTTGCGGATATCACATTCATAATTGACAAGGCTGAAAGATTGACCTATATATCTGTGAGGTCGCTCATTCGGCAAGCTGGGCCAAATAGGGCAATCAACCCAATCACCCTCGCAGTTTGGTCTTGGACCAGAGTGGGTTGAAACGATAATTGCCGATGTTGGACGTATAATTGACTTGCCTGAAAAATGACCCGATATCTCTATGAGGTTGCTCGATAGGATTGGGACAAACAGGGCAATCATCCCAAACAGAATAACACTTTGGGCTTGGACCATAATGGGTTGAAACAACGGTAGCCAAAGTCGCACATACAAATTGACATTTTCGACCAGTAGCTGACATTTTAGCGACGTCCCAACATATTAGGTTGCTAGGCCTAATAATGTAATCAGCCCAAAATCAATCAAGCCTAAATCAAGCCTTAGCCCAAATGCTAGGTCAGTATACCTAAATAAGGAAATATTTTTCCGTAGTAAGATTAATAATATAGAAATGGATTAAGGAAAAACTTTGCAATAATAAAACCCTAACTCGTGTCATAAGGTAGGAATTCCGCCCGCTTCAATTGTAAACCATGTCAAAATGCTAAAGGTGAAATCTTTAGGCTTCTAATTATTTCAGCCATGTCTAGCCTTGAAGAAACCTCACCATCAAACGGGTAAGGGTTAAACCAATATGGTCGTTTAATAAGGTTGACTACTCGACTTCAATTGTAAACCATATGAAAATGCTAAAAGTGAAATCTTTGGGCTTCAAACTACATCGGCTATTTTTGGCCTTCAAGAAACCCCACCAACAAATAGGTAAGGGTCAAACCACCGTGATCGTTTAATGAGGTTGACTACTCGTCTGATTAATATGCAAACCCTATGAAAGTGGTTAAGGTGAAATCAATGTGTTTCAAATTATTTCAGCAATGTCTAGCCTTCAACACTCCACACCATCGAATGGGTAAGGGTCAAACCCTACCTTTTTAAATAAGATTGGATGTTTGTCAGCTTCAATTGGGCACCTTTGTTAAAATACTAAAGGTC
This sequence comes from Rubia peregrina, assembly GCA_032355705.1. NCBI lineage: Eukaryota > Viridiplantae > Streptophyta > Magnoliopsida > Gentianales > Rubiaceae > Rubia > Rubia peregrina. The sequence continues at coordinate 5,049 of JAULKK010332341.1, read as the reverse complement.
AAATATTTGGCCTTCGAATTAAATAGACTATAGCTGCCCTTCAACGATCTTCAGCATCAAAAGAGTAAGGGTCAAACCCTAACTCGTGTTATAGGGTTGACTAAAATGCAAACCCTACGAAAATGCTAAAACTGAAATCTTTTGGCATCAAATTAGATCGATTATTTCAGCTTTTCAACAATCTTCACCATCGAACGGGTTAGGGTCAAACTCTTACTCGTGTAATAGGGCTAACTATTCATGGGATTAAAATGCAAACCTTATGAAAACGCTAAAGCTAAAATATTTCATGTTTGAATTAGATCGGCTATGTCTGTCGTTCAACAATCTTCACCATTGAAAGGGTAAGGGTCAAACCCCGAATCGTGTAATAAGGTTGGCTATTCGGGGGTTTAAAATGCAAACCCTATGAAAATGCTATAACTGAAATCTTTTGGCTTCGAATTAGATCGACTATGTTTAGCCTTCAACAATCTTCACCTTCGAACGAATTATGGTAAACCCCGTTTGAGGTAAAGGTTGCGAAATGACTACTTAATCAATTATAAAAAGGTAAAAAACAATCTTGTATGTATATGTCCGGGTCACTTGTATCGCTTTTATTGTTTAGCCGCTCTTAAATTTAGACCAAAATCTTAATAGGCTATGTGCTAGTAGCCAACGTTGCAAGCTCTATCTCACATACCAACTATGGCCCGGACACTTAGCGATAGAGTTGTCAATCTCTAACTCAAATTTCTGACCCGACCCGAACCGACTCGACTGAACTCAACCCAGAACGACTCGACCAAACTCAACCCGGGCCTGATGCTGACCCACAAAATATTAACCATAACCCAAATCCGAACTCAACTCTAAACCCGATTGTGACCTAATAATCTTGGCCCAAACTCAAACTTGACTTGTCCGAACTCAACATGAAACCTAATTGTGACATGATAATCTGGGCCCAAACCTAAACCCGACTCAACCCGAATTCAACCTGAAACCTGATTATGATATGATAATTTGGACCCTAACTCGACACGACCGAATCAACCTGAAATCTTATTCCGACCCTAACATGAATCAATCGGAATGTGTTTCAACTTGAACCCAATTCAACCTGATCCATAATCAACTTAGGCCAATATATTGGACCATTAAATAGGCTGATTTCATATGGCTATTGGGCCCATTAAACTTTTGGCCCATTTAAATTAATTTAGAATTCTTAAATGCTAGTATAAGGGTATAATTTCAATGCTATTTAATTTTAATTTCTCCATTATATATATATATACACACACACAACTGATGCATTAATTTCTTTCAATTTTTTTGGCATTTTATATTTTTCTCTTAAATATTACCATATTCACATTTTAAATTTACAGTATTGATTACTTATATACAATCTTGAAAAATCACATTGTATCCCAAAATTGTGTTACTCCAATATCCATTGCTCCAAAGTACATGGTTTATGTTATTCTTTTCTAAATATAGAAATATTAAATAAATGATTATGTTGTTGAATTGTTGGAAATCAGTAGTACATATATATTCTTAAGTATCTTAGAGTTGATTACTTAGGTGTAAGAAAGGGAAATCAGTAAGTATTACGAATATGTTCTTGTACCCAATTATTGATAATACTATTTCGTTACGGACTTGGAAAATAGAATGGGGGTGTATACGGTAGCATTACGTTCGAGCGGATTTCAATTTGGAGTTACGAGTGAAGTTTTTACCTTTTACAGTTAGGCCCCTCTAAGAAAGTTGGAGTTGCCGAATCACGAAATTGGTGACACCAAAATACAATTCAATAATATACGATTGAAACTTTACGGTTTGGACATATATGAGTGAACAGAATGGCCTCAAAAGTCAACATTGATTACTTCTACACAATCGAAAAATTATACTGTGACCTAAAATTGTGTTACCCCATTATCCATTGCTTCAAAATACATGATTTTTGTTATTCTTGCCTAAGTGTAAAAATATTATCTAAATCATTTAGTGCTAGTACATGTTCTAGAGTAGATCATACCATCACCTATTTTCCAAAACCCTTTTCTTTCATATTCTAGCTTGTTTATGTTGGAAATTATTCTATGTATCGAGCATCGGTAACCAATTCATCAACATACCGTTGTCTATACAATTATAACGCAACTGTGTGGGGGTTGTTTTAAAGAATTTTTTAAAAATTAAATGCACTGCTGGCACCGGTGTATTATAATCTATACCAGTGTTAGCTATTTTTCCACCACAAATATACCCGCCAAAATTACTATTCTGGTCATAGGCACCAGTATTAGCACCGGTATATGTCATTCAACCAAAACAAGTGCAGAAAAATATTAAATTCATACATTTTTTCTTGAAAGGCACCGGTATCTAGCAAATGTATTCAGTGAACCGGTGTTGGATTTATTCATAGGCACCGATATTTTAGTTTATTTTTCAGATTGTCAGTGCCTATAAAATTACTAACCGATATTGCTCTCCCAGCACCAGAGGTGGATCCAACATTGTGCAAGGTAGGGTAATTGGCGTATTCCATTTTCTTCTAAAAACCTAATTTATAAAACTATATATTAGTTAATCAATATCTTTTTTATTAATGCCCATTTCTTTTTCAATTAGATCCATTGTATTCCCCTAAATTCTAAAATATCTCAAAATTATGACACTATCTTCAGAGATAGAGACATCAAAATTGTATTGTGACCCACCAAATGAAATTTCTAGCTCCCCCTTGCCCAACATTGATATACCGATGCCTATGTACTTATTTTCTAGTAGTGTAACCAAACCCGACCTGACCCGAGGAACACTACAGATACGTCAGAACCTGACTTGATATTTACTTGATCCCACCCAACAAATAGGCTTCGACACTTTTCAACCCAAACATATTTTGACCTGACTCGACCTGACGAACACGCTTTGACACTTTTCAACCCGACCCGACAAATAGACTTTAACTTGTTTCAACCCGAACCTATTTTGACCCGACCCGACCCGACCCAACTAACATACTTCTACCCGTTTCAGACCTAACCCATTTCAACCCGACTCAACCCGACCCAACCCGATAAACATAATTTGACCCATTTTAACTTGACTCATTACAACCTGAACCTGACCTGAAAAATCAAATTGATAGCACTACTTAGCAACATCGTACATGGTTATGGAATGAGGTATTTGGTCCATATACAGGCTCATTATATGCCATTGAACAACTTGAATTACCAACAATGAATCAAACATCATGTCAACCAAGTTGCAGTTGACACATGAGTGACGCAGTATATTGATATAAAAAGGATCTATTGGACCAATTTTGACCCATGAAAAGACCTAAAGTAATAACAACAGACATGTCGCATGCATCGACCGACGTCGGAGGACTGGTGGGTGAATGCCTTTATGCACCACACTTAACAAAAAAAACCCAAAAATCTTTGAAAGGGCATTTATTACCAAAATGGCACCCTCATTCTTCAAAGACCAAAATTCCATCATCCCCATTTATTTTTTTTCCTTCATTAAATCAATCTCCAAAAACACCCAAATCCATCTCCTCCATAGAAGGAAAAGGAGAAACAACAAGGGAGAAGGAAGAGGTCCTCATGAGAGGGGATTCCATTAATCAAATTATGGTAAGATTTCATCTTTTTAACTTGACATGATCATATTTTTAATGGTACATCCCTTGGGATTGATTATTGAATGACTGTTTATTATTGCAATGTGTGATATTTTCATTTTATTTTGTTTAAGGTTGTAGACTACATATGTAGGGTTGTTTGTTACATAGAAGATGCAATTTTTTCAAGTGTATGGTTGTGCCCAGTGTGGAAGCTTACTAATGGTGGTTATTTGATATGGAAATAACATAAAATGTTTGATTTACATCAATTTCTTCATGTGAATATCAACTTCTAGAGATATTTATTTTGTGTATCACCTAATGAATGACATGTTCGTAATGGTGTGGTACCTTTTGTATACATTATTTTGATTTTGAATATTAATTCCTATATGTTAAAAACCTGTGTGGAATATATGCCTATGGAAAATGTTGAACTGTATGTATCCCCATCATTGATGAGTGTTTTTATTTAATTTTATATTTAGGTCTTGTAGTGGTGAACCCGGACAAGAGGAAATGGCCCAAAGTAGGGGGATATGTCAATGGATTGGAAAGGCGTAGGTAAGGCCGGGTCCAACAATTTGCAAGAAATTGATAGACATGGTGGATAAATTTATGAAATATCCTTTGAAGTTTGGTCACATTTGGAGTGCAATAGGCGAGAATAGAAATTGGTGGTCTAGTTACCTTGGATTAATTGCTAGGACTAAGGTACATATATTTGTGTACGATTCATGGCCTCGTGTTGATGATGCTTACAAGGAAAAGCTATGGAAGGGCTTGAGTTTTCCTTCAATATCGAGTGTGAGGATATGGAAAAGTTGAAGAGGAAAATAATACGATGCTTCGGTGAAAGATGGAGGGATTTCAAGGATAAATTGGCAAGGGGTTACGTGTTTTGTAAGAAGAATAATTGTAACCTAAGAATTAAGAAACAATCGGTAAGGGATTTACATTCACATGCTTACAACTATATACACAATGGATACATACATATATAAGGGATCTATTGACACCCTTATTTTGACACCATTTTTAACTCCAAATCTTGGCCATTCATTTAATCTAATTTCACCCCTTGATTTAGTCTAATTTCACCTAATTAACTAGTATTAGCAATGGGGTGCTAGTTTATTATTAAAGCTGAGCAACGATAGGGAGAAAAAGAGAACAAAAAGTTTGCCACGAAATCAAACCTCTCGATTAAGATGAAAGTTGTCATGTGTGTCAATTGAGAAATGAATATCAGAGATTCGGTCGCTTTGATTGCTGATGCTCTTGAATATTTTCCGCTGAAGTTATTGTTGAGTTTTGATTAAATCTAATTTAGCGGAATATCAATAACCATATTCAAAATCTCATGCATGTATTCAATTTGAATCTACCTATGAGTTTAGATT
>JAULKK010332330.1:0-10848 GCA_032355705.1 Rubia peregrina | reverse complement strand
CATATTGATATGTACTAAAATATGTCATTTCTAAATATTAGTTAACAAAAATAAAATAAAGTCGTATAAATAGACAAGTCTTGGGAAAGACAGCATTTTCATATGCATATGGAAAGATTGGGTTGAATTAGAATTATAAAAAGGTAAAAAGTTTTAGTTGCAGTACTAAAATTTTATTATGCAACGTGCAATATTATAAGTTTATGACTCGATTAATGCAATCCAGAATTTTTATTTTTATTTCTTCTAATTTTTATTTAAACATTGATCTTTCCATAACTTATGGAAAGATGGTTTTTCAAGAGACGAACTCATTTTTTAATACCATTACCAAACCCATATTGATATGTACTAATATGTCATTTCTAAATATTAGTTAAAAAATAAAATAAAGTCATATAAATAGACAAAGTCTTGGGAAACATCGTCTTTTCATAGGCATATGGGAAAATGGGGTTGAATTAGAATTATAAAAAAAATAGTTGCAATATTAAAAAAAATTATGCAACGTGCAGTAGTTATAAGTTTATGACTCGATTAATGCAATCCAAAAATTTTATCTTGATTTTTTTCAATTTGCAATTCAAACTTTGGTCTTTTCATAACTTATTGGAAGACCGTCTTCAAGAGACGGGCTCTAGAAAATTGCAAATATAATTCAAAGTGTTAAATAAACCATTGAAAGTATTTACAAATAAAATATTTCAGTACTATAATTAATATTTATATAAAGCCTTTTATACTGATTTTTGTCTCAAAATTAAAATTTATTAAAAACACTTATATATATAAAATAAAAGTTACTCCATCTATTATTCTATTTTTAACATAGTAGTTTTAGATATTTTTGTAGGCAAATAAAATTACGTTAAAAGAATTGATTATAGCGAGTCAAAAAAAGAATAAGTAAATAAAAATGAATCACTTATTAGTTATTATCATGAAATGAAATTTGATAATATTAAAAAGATAAATCAAAATGGAAAGTGTATTAAGTTTAAAAACACATATTGTAAAAAATACTATGTATTAGGAAAGAAATTACCTAACAAATGAAGATTGAGAATACAAAAGGAATGCGCATCCTAATAAATAAGGTATGATTAAATATCCCATTAATTAAGAATAATTGAAGTATAGAACAATAAAAATGGGGGAAGAGATTTGCATTATAAATTGGGGATTGACTTTATAAAATATCACATTTTCAATTAATTTTAGAAAGTGGCGTGGAATTATGTGTGAATGACATGTGGCAAGAATTATGTGTGAATGTCATGTGGAAAAAATGGTCTCCTTTAATATATACTATAAATAAATGATACATAATTTTATGACAAACTATTTTTTAAAAAATACTAATTATATGAATCAAGCTAAATTGGAAAGGAAAAATAAAATAGGCAGTTAAAATAGCTTAAATTAATGTTATAACCTATATATATATATATATTAAAAAGAGTGTGTCTCCTGACAGATGGTCTATTATGGACAGTTTACACATTTTTTACCTAATACATTATACTGGTTAAATTACATACTAAATTTAAAAATATTTTTTATATGATATACTTTTATATTTTCACATTCAAATGCACAGTTTTACTTGTTTTAACTTTTAGAATACAATATTTAAATTTATAAAAAAAATATAATATTTAAGATAAAAAGTAGTGTGGACTGTCAATAAACCTATGGAAAAGCCAACTTTCCTAAGAGTTAACATATCTTAAATTTTAAAACATAAAAGTGATGTGAATAATGACGAGTGTTATTCTGCATTTAGAATTTTAAGTTTTGGGTGTTTAATCTAAGTTATTTAGTTTTGAGTGTGATGAAATTTTCTTTGATATACATTATTTATTTATTTATTTATTTAATACATGAATATTTTCTTTCTTCATGATTTAAAGTTATTCTTTATTGATGGTCTGCATCAACAAAGTTGTATCAGCATTGCATATATTTTCCTTAGCTTTTAAATTTGTTCTAAACTTTAAAATGAACAGCATGACAAAAGAACAATTTAATGACACTGCATATTCTGAAAACAATCACGCAATATTCATATTTTTAGTTATGAACAACTGATATCACCCAAAGAAGAAGATCTTCTTTACTCTCATATGGAGGGCACACTGCTCTGTCACATTAACACAATTAATCTGATATACATTAACATGAAAGGAATGCAAAATGTTAGACCTTATCTCCAGGTTGAATTCAAATTATTATGAACCAACTCATCCCATCAGGACACCTATATACTCTTTCCGTGTTTGTGTCAGAGAAGTGTATGACAACATCCCAATACTTTGTGTCGAACTGAAAATGAGAAAAGTGGCTACTGTACGCCTTGATCTCCCTATTTAGTTTTTTAATCATGTTAGTTGCATAGAACTAACTACATTTGCAATATTAAACTCTGAAAATGAGAAAAGTGGCTATTGTACTCCTTGATCTCCCTATATAGTTTTTTAAATCATGTTAGTTGCATAGAACTAACTACATTTTCAATATTAGACTGCAAAAATAGTTTAGCCAAAACCTCAAATTAGATGGCAATCACTTTAATGCAGGGTTGTTCACAATGAATAGAGAAAAGAGCACAACTTACCCTCCAAGCTGAAAGTTTTGTTCTGAGTGCCTCCCGTTGATGTAGCCAAAATGCAGAACCTACAAAACAAAATGCAGGTTTCAATAACTCGGCGACATAAACTTTACCTTTAAAATTTCAATTCTAAGTTCTGACATGGTTAGAATATGGAAAGATCGGACTACATTGTGCTTATTAAGCATGGTTCATCTGTTCTATTCCCTTTGTTTTCCTCGTGTTAAGAATGAGACTTGATAATAAGAGCAATTTCTAGACTAACATAGCTACTTAGCTCCATAAACTACAGTTCTAAAATGCATAATTTTAATATAAAAAACCTTGTGCTAGCCATAGATTCTTTCCCTGATGCTAATAATGTCTTACTGCCACTTACACCATGTAACACATTAGGGAAGAAAAAAAACATACATGCTTAGAATATTGAACTTAATAATTCATAAGTGACTAAATTTTGCAGAGATACATGCATATATTAACTTAAGGAAAGGTGTGAAGAATTAAGATATTCTCAGAGAAGTTTTGCAGAGAATGAGCTAAAATAAGAATTAGAAAGCAAAAAAGCTTTGTGATTTCGTTTATGCCCGGTGATTATATGTAAGCCTCCTGCCCATGCAAACCTAACCATGTATTCAAACAATTTTCGAAGTTTGGCTACATGGTTACATTGTTGGTTAATTAAACAAAGAATACGCGAAGAGATGACTTGCCAATAATGTCACTCCGAATAGATACATGTCATGCTATGGCTAAAGCATCAGTAAGCAAAGAAACGGCCAACCAAACTTCAAAACAGATCTGAAACCTAGTCATGTCAATGGCCCCCTTTCTTGCTGCCATTGATGTAGCAAGAGTAGTAACTGCGGCATTAATAGCCCACTTGCAAATGAAAAATGGACAAGAACTGTGTAAAAATTTAATTCTAAATGCACAAATTCTTAAATATAATTTTTTTTAAATCATCCAAGACTTTATCGCATTACCTGATTTTAAATACTTGTCAACCCTCACTCCATCAATTTTCGCAGTAACGAGTTAAACTGTGTCATTTAATTTCAGTAGCAAGATCAAAGCAGACAAATACCTGAAATCAGAAAATTGATGAAAACTAATTGATCAGGTGGTCACAGAGAAAAAATGGAAAATATTCGTGGGAATCATGAGTGATGTTGATTGCTGAAATATCCGTCTACTCACATAACTTTTTAAAATATCCCTATCTTAGTATGGTTTTCTGCATTCAATGTTTTATTGCCAAAAGCCTTTGTCAGATATGTTTGTAAAGTATGAACATTGGTATGCTTTCCTTAAAAAACTAAGAATAACATAATTGCAAGTAGTATAGTTTAGCAACTACTGTTATAGGTTTTACCACATCATTGACATACTCAGATGTTACAGTAGCAACTACAACCCCACTTATGCCAAGATGAAAGCAGAATATGAAGACTAAATGTAAAATTGCATTATGTTTCCAGCTCCTGAAATTGCTTATATATCTACTCAAATATGTGGTGAAAGTTTGATTGAGAATAGTGCCAAATAGTAAGTGTGTAGTTTGAGTTAGCACGGTTGGAGTACCTTTTATGCTTACACTTTCGAATGCAAGATATACCTTTTGAAAATAGATTAAATCAAATGCATTCAAAACAAGAAATAGAACAGTCACAGAGTTATGCATTCTAAGTGGCTAAAGGGTATATGTTTTGCAACTTCTCAGAAAAGTTTCAAGCTGCATACTCTCTAGTCCCTCCGTTCCATAATTAGAATCATATTTAAAGATAGGACTCTATGTAAAGTCGGAGAGAGTAAAAGCAGCACCTAGGACACAAGATCATAACGGTAATCCTTGGAGAAGATGTATAGACCTTAAATCATGGCATTCACACATAATCCTAAGAGCTAATTGTCCATCCAAATTAACAAGACAGCGAGTGACGCAACAGCTAACCGAAAAGCAGATTAATGGTTAGGTTCACTGAATTGTAGCAACCAGAACCCATCGATATCCTACGTCTCCAAAACCCTCACCGACCTCATCACTTTGAATTCCAGAATCCAAGCCATTTTTTCATAGGAATTCTATCCAGTGTTCTGTGACCCAGTGTGTAAAGCCAATTGTATAATATTCTGGCGACGCTACCGACGCAAGCCTTCCTCAGTTGCATTTTATCTGAGTTATTACTAATTTTTGTTTTTTAAAAAACATTTCCCCCCTTTTATTTTCTGAACAGGTTCCCGTTCTATTATCACATGAAGTTTGCATTTCTTGTTTGGCTTCAGTTTCCAAATTCTAATGTAAGCTTCGTTTGATTCTTCTTTTTAGCAAATTACCATCCTCTTGTGTCTAGAGATCTTTTTTTCATTGTTGTTGTGTTTAACTTATTGATAGGGGTGTGAATCATCTGCGACCTCTCATTGTTAAGCATCAAACTAGGTTAAATCAAGTTTTAGGACATGTGCATACTGTATCGTTGAGCCTCTTAACCTTCTTTTTTTCCATGAGATAGAGATGAATTTTCTTAGATTTATAGCCTAATAATGTTATGGCCCTCAGAAATCACGAAGATATTGATGGGGTCTTGAACCACTGAGCCTGCCGGGTAGCCTGAAACAATTTCACTATATTTATTAGGGTGAGTATCTTTCTTTTCCATTTTGATTAAGCAGGTGCCCATTCAGCTTTAATTTTGCCATGTCTGGTCATATGGTCATAGTTCTGATATGGATCTTGGTGCAATATGGTCTCTTTTTTTTCCGGAAGTGTAAAATATATCTGATCTAAGCATATAGTATGATATCAAACATCTTGACTGGATAACTTCAAATGTTGGGTACCCTTCTCCTGTATTTTTAATTTATATACACACATTACGCCCTCATGTTAATCAGTTGAGTGCTTATACATCACATCTACTTTTGGGATTGAGATTTAGAAGTTTAGGAGTGGTAAATTTTTCTACCATGGTTCTGTTTCTGTCTACCTTCACCCACAAGCTATAATATGTATTGTTTCCATATTCTTCTCTGGTGGAAAATTATATACTACTATGCTTACTGAGGTGAGGCTTCTGGGCATGGAACTTACCATAGAATTGGAGGAAAAGAGAAATGTAATTTTGAAATGTATGTCCCTTTGCACTTTTTCCCTCACATTATCCCGAGATCTTTTCTGATTTAGGCATTACAGCAAGAATGATTTCTTTTTCTTCATATGAGATGATAGGTCGCTTATTGAGGTGTTCAGGTTATTTGATTACCACTGACCACAAAATTGTTACAAGAATTACTGAAGATGTTGAAAGTTCGTGAAAGATTGCAGTTGCGCTTTGGTTTTTATGAGAAAATAGGAGGTTCTTAGAGCGTGAAATATCAATCTAGCTAGGTAGATTGGCATCAAGGATGTGACAGAGTAGTGTGCCCTCCATATGAAAGTAAAGAAGAACTTCTTCATCAGGTGATTTCATTTGTTCATAACTAATAATTTGAGTATAGTGTGATTGCTTTAAAAATATGCAGTGTCATTAAAATGTTCTTTTGCCATACTGTTCATTTTAAAGTTGCGATCAAATTTAAACGCTAAGAAAAATATATGCAATACTAATACAACTTTGTTGATGTAGACCATCAATAAAGACAGACCTTAAATCATGTAGAAACAAAATATTCATGTATTAAATAAATATAAATAAAATGTATATCAACAAAGAAAATTTCATCACACTCAAAACTAAATAACTTAGTTTAAGCAAAACTTAAAATTCAAATTTCCTAGATACCAAAATAATAATAAAAGATCAACTAGAATCAAAGCTCAAACATATCATCAAGATTCTAACACTAATGTTTATGGACTAATAACTACAACTTTATGATCTGAAGATGAACCAATAACTTCAACGTCATCTTCAGAACTTTCTTCTACATCATAAGTATCACCTACAAATATACCCAATTTAGATTAGTCACAACATACATGATAGGAGATTCAAGATGTAAAAATTAAAAATTAAAGATAAGAACATACAACTTACTTATAATGATATGATTGCTCAACGAAATTATCAATCCGAGAAAGGATACTGGATAAAAGATATTAAAAGGATGTTGTGTACCCTCAGATAAATAGAATATAGCTTCCGATTTTTCATCTTTTTCATATTTGAAAATTGCAAATGCAACCTCATTAAGATCATTGCAACTATAGGAATTTTCCCACGCACGACCTTCAAATTTGAGCTCATCTTATCCTAAGTATGTTGCTTTCACATTGAAAACATCAACTTTAGTTGAAATTTTAGTCAACTTCCAACCAGCCCTAAGTGTAGAGTAACCGAAAGTTGAGGGCAACCACTACATTTACAAAATAAAAAACACAAATTAGTAAAATAGGTAAAATAACATAGTTATAAATATTAAAAAAATTAGTAGCTTACCGGTTTACCATCATCACCAGGTTTTAGGCTGGTCATATGACAAGGATACATATGGCAATATAAATAGTTAAGAGCAGAATGTTCACCACCCGTTTTTATTTCATAACCTACATAATCGAATCCTCTAACAAATTGAATGTTTGGAGAACTACTTATACGAGTACATTGAAGTTATCCAGATTGTAGTATTCCAAATGGTTTTATGAAACTGCACATTTGTTCATAGTCCAAAATTAGTTGAGCATTACTATCCTCCTCCAAATAAAACTCCTCTGATTTAAAAATACTATGAAATTCAACTAACCCATCACCAAAATTTTGAATCATATAAAGAATTTCAGTCAACAGTTTCTGAATACACAAAATATAAATATTACACACATAGTGAAAATATAAAGCTATAAAAAAATACTTACAATAACAAGCTGCTTCTCAATTTTTGCCTCAAATAAAAAACTTGGATATATCATCATGAACTGCTAAATTATACTATAATAACTTGCGGCCATTGCGCTGAATATATGTACGTTTAGCGAAATAATTGAGAAACAATTTATAAGGATTAACTTGAACGCATGGATCTGACAAATTTCCATATAAAAATCAAATAAATATTTTTAAAAATGGAATATATCAATTAAACATATATAGAATGAATATATTTTTTTGTTATTAGTTCCAGAAAGCATCTTTATAATTATGATAAGTTTCTTTAGTGATTGGTAAATAAATATTAAGTATAGTATATAATATAATATAATATAATATAATATAACTCCATATCTTTATATGTATATTATGGTAAGTTGCAAAATTAGCCTCTAAATGTTATATTTATTGCTAAAATTAACAAAAGGAATATTATTTTATGGTATTTATTCTCTTTCTTTACTGCAATATTTTTAGTTTGAATACTATATATATTTATATTCAATAATAAAATTTGAAAATATATAACTTTCAAAAATATATTGAAAACCATAAATATTCCATTCCAATGTATATAAATACTCTTAAATAAAAACATAAAAAAACACATAATTTGTTTCTTGTACTATTAAAGTTGAGATAAAAATTTAATTCAATTTTTATACATATATTGAATTATTATTTTCATCAATTTATATTTTGTTTTAATGTTTTGGATACTATAAACACACAATGGTTACAAATAAAGCAATTGATGAACTCAGAAACGCCGACAAACCTTGGGTTCAAACTGTTACGGTCAAAGATAAATTCTCTCCCTACCAAACAGCTAACAAATTCACCAAATTACACAAATTCACTTTTGCAGATGATGAGGTAAACTTGCATTCATATTTTCATAATGTTAAGACGAAAAATATTTTGCGTTCTCTTCGTTTAATGTTCTACTACCATGTTAATGTTATTTGTACTGAATAAACCGGTGAGTCTCTGTCTAATGTTGAAAAAGTATACTCAACACTAACACAGTCACCACCCACTGTCTAATGTTGAAAAAGTTATTTTCATTAATTTCTTGCCCTGCATTTTCTTGTTTGTGAAATTTTGAGTCGAATCACCAATATTTTCTGTTGGCTTTAATTGGTTGGATACTTTGACTTATGAACTTCCTTTAAAAAATATATATATATAGTGTGTGGCTATGTCACTCAGACTTAGATAGGGCATCACGGGAGGCCATTTTATAGAAAATGTTAAGTTTTTGGTTTCAAATGAAATATCCACGTGTCTTATGTGAGAAAATTATAGAGAGTGATGTAGGTGTATGTTGTACGTGTTGTTAGCGGCTTAAAACTTATGGCTTTGGTGGCTAGGTTGTGTATATCATGGAATATTTCTTGAGTTTGAACTTTGAATTCCATTCCGGTCTTATGATAAATTGTTCCCTCATGTATATTTTTCTTTAGAAAATCATCTGGGAGAGCATTGATGGAATTTCTCTTAGATTTATCTAAAAGAGCGATTTAATTAGGCCATAATTTAATTCGACTAATCCCCTTGAATTAAAAGAGAAGTTTTCATTTAATTGTGGATGGAGTAAACTATTTGAAATAAATTTTGGCTTAAATTATTGCTAAAAGTCTTGTTTCTAAAGTTTGGATCTGCTGATCCTTATATTTATTGACCAGCCTTGAATTTCCGGTGAACCTTTGATTGTTCTAGACTTTGGAATACCTTGTTTCTCCAGACTCTGGAATACCTTTTGTGCTTGTTATGATCTGTTGGACTTCATTTTATAGTTGGCTCATAAAACTCGTATGTTTGATTTTGATTGTTTCCTACACTATCTTTGTATCTCCTTATCATGTAAGATTAGTTGAATTTACTGAGTGATCTATAAACACATCTTCGTCTCATTTATTAATATCATGGATGTATCACTGTGCGTTTTACCACACTATGCTTCTCTTGAAGCGTACATTTTACGATCATATATCTTGTTATTGTTATATGCTAGTTTTCACTTTATTACAAATATGATCCAATAATACCTTATTATATTATAATTTTTTCATCTCGTTCATATATTCTATTTTCTTTTTATAGGGTGTAAAGGTAGAAGGTATAATGTTCAACAAAACATTACTAACTATGAGTAGCAAATTGCAGCTGCACAAAAAAATATAATATCTCCAATGCAGACATTAGAGAGATAGATGAGAGGTATATGAGTGAAGGGATAAAAATGCAGTGGATGATTGACACAAGCACGGTCATTGAAGAACTACAAGAGAAAAATCAAATTACTCAAGTTCAACATGAGTACATGCCTTTTGATAAAATTGGAGACTATCTAGACACTCCTAATCAAACAATAGGTAATTTTTTCTTTATTCTTCAAATTACAATAATGATTCTTTAACAACTTTTATTTATGTTACTAAATTTTTATTTACTTTGTATTTTAATAAAAATATTCTTCTTCTAACATGGAATAAGTAACTTGAGTAGAAAACATCATTAATAATGTATGCATCTTCATTTTACAGATGTTATAGGAGTGGTGGTAAAAATATCTCCCCATTTTCAAGGCCACAACAAGAAAAGGACAAAGAGATGTGCAAAAGTTCATTTTAATGAACGAGAAGTAAAACTTCCCAAATTCTGTTATAATTTTATTTTTAAAATATTGAAATATTACTACTGATAAAATATCTTCGTGATTTCATATTTCAAACACTTATCTTATCAATGTGGGAAGAATTCCTACCTACCGAAGGAAATTTCTTGGTTCAAAATATCATATCAATGCCAATTTTAATCGGTAGACGCCTAGTTATTGATTGCTTCAATGGTAATTAACTTTTAATTAATCCATTAATATTATTATTATTCTCTCGCAATCAATATTTTATTGGATTAACTCTTCTATATATGTATATATCTTCTTCATCTTAACAGATATAGAGGTTAGAACAAACTATCGGACATCACTCCTGATTGATGATCAGGACAAACAATCTTTTCAACTAAAAAATGGTAACACCACATCCACTATTTTTTACATCATATATGTTGCTTTGACATTTACATCTTTCAATTACATTTGTATGTCTATCATACTCTTTACGTGTCATAAATATTTCAGGGCACAGCTACATAGAAAAGAAATTGCAATTGCAATTGAAAATCCATCTGAATTTAAACAAGGACAAAGATTTGCAATACCCATCAAAGAAGACACAATTTACACAAAAGTTGCAAATATTAAGGCTCATCAAAAGGTAATAGGCTTTTATTGTGCCTTCATTTTATAATTTATCCATCACCTATATTTACACAATTTGTTCGATGTGTATCTTTTAGGTG
>JAULKK010332322.1:0-10848 GCA_032355705.1 Rubia peregrina | reverse complement strand
CGTGATGCGGTAGGACTGGTCACGACCAAGCCTCTGAAGTCCCTGTGGCAGCTCCACCAGAAGGTGGTCCGCCAGTAGTGCGATCATCCCACCAGCCAAGATCTCACCCCGACTCTTCCTCAAAGTCTCCAAAATCTGCTCAACCCACAGCTGAGCCCACATCCCAAAACCAGTGCCCTCACTGGTGAGTTCCTAAAGGAACTGAATCTCATCGTTGGGCACATTCATCGCCTCAGCGCGAAAGAAGATGGTGGACGCCAATAGTCTGTGCACATATCGAAGGGTCGGGTGAATGATGGTGTTGTTCTTGTCCCGGACATTCCTCACCATCATCGCGATGGCATGCCAGAAGAGGAAGCTCTCCTCCATCGTCGGAACTTGCCTGTCGGGCTCCTGTCTGGCCCGCACCTCTGCGGTGTTCCTCCCAAATGCCGCCTCAATGTCGGTCAAAGTCATCTCGTAGGAGATGTCATTCAGGTGGAACCTGATGAACGGCTCACAAGGCTCTCCGCGGAGCTCAGTGTATGTCTTGACAGTCGGCAAGAACTCGAGCGTGTACCTCGTGTATGTCGGGGCCACCCTGGATAGAAAACCTCCTAATCCTCCCTTGTCGAGGAGGCAAAGTACTGGCTCCCGAAGCTGTAAAGCCTCGAGAGCTGCTTCATCTGCGAAGCATGTCTCCTGGATGCGCCTTGAGGCCAAGGCGTCCCACCTCTCAATGTAAGTGCCGGTGATACGGCGGAGACCCATAAAACGGTCGGGTAGCGGAGCTACTGGCTCGGGCTCAGGAGCCTGAGGCTGAGGTGGTGGTGGTGCAGATGGTCCAGCACGAGCCCTCTTCTTTGGTGCCATCTCTGTTTAATCAAATCAAACACATCAGATTCACATTGACAGAGATGAAACTTCAAAACCTTGGTTGTTAGCAGTGTTCTAAAAGGCGGCGCCTAGGCGCTAGGCGCCACCCTTCCGCCGCGCATAAGGGGTATTCGGCCCAATTAGGCGTTTGGGCATCTAGGCGGCCGCCTATACCCGCCCAGACCGCCAAATCCCACCTGAACTCGCCTAAATCCGCCTAAACCCGCCTAATTCGATCATTTGGATTTTTGAGGCCCATATGTTTCGAACTTGAAAGAAATTTTTTACTCAAATAGTTGCTCGGTTGGCCCATAATTTCAAAGCCATTTTTAAATATTAAATGACCTTTCAATTGGGCCTTGCCAATGCTTAAGAAAGAGGAGTGCATGCCTATTTATAAGGAATTTTTACATCACACTTCCTACGGAATCCGATGTGGGACACTTTCTTCTCCAGAATCACTTACTGACCACATTAATCCGATGTAAACATTCTGAATCACTTACTAACCACATTAATCACTTCTTCTCCAGAACTAACTTCAAGTCCTTACTCATATTTCCCACAATTAGTCATAGTAGTGTAAGTTGTGTGTTTGGACTGGGATCCACGGATTATTATAAAAAGCAAGACATGGATTTATTTTTTACTCCCACTTTTCTCCCAGTGTTCTAAAAATCAAACATATTCCTTTGTGCTATCAAATTATTCGTTCTTGTTTATGTTATATTGTGATTCGGAAAATATGGATTTTCTTTTACTTTCAAGTTTCACCACATTGCACTTGTACAAATAAGAATTAGAGAATATGTAGAAATCTTTATTAGCCTTCTATAAAAACAAGAAGTTTTTTTACTCTCTAATATATATTAAATTTCTTATTTTTTAAACTATTTTTGTATTATTATATTAATTAATTATATATAATAATAAAATAATACAAATCCGCCTAGACCGATTAATCCCCGATTAATTCCCGATTAATCGGCTAGGCGCTAGGCGGTGCCCTTCCCGCCTAGGCCCGCCTAGCGATTTTTAGAACCATGGTTATGATGCATTATCCTAGGATGAGGTGATCATCGGGAAGGACGAAGTGGTTGGAGGGGGAGTGGTCAGGATGTGGAAGATAAAGATAGTGTAAAGATTAGGAGCACTTTAATTAGCGGCTCTAAAGCAATATCATTTGTCTTTGTACGTGTGTGATATTATGTTTCCTATTGCTAATAAAAGGGTGTAGAACCCTCCCACTGGCTATTTTAGTGTATATGAGCATTTTTGTCTATGGGTTAACTCTTCCCGTCTTGGATTTTGTGAGGGACATATTGGAGGCTTACGAGATTGCTCTTATACAGATTCATCGGAGGGGTGTGACCATCACGAGTAGCTAAGTTGAGGTATGTAAACATGCTAATAAGCTGGTGAGTGTGGGTGACTTTACTAGATTTTTCATTTGCGAAGTGCATGTAGGGAAGGGTTGTTTGCGTTCCAAGGTTCAACTTGAGATAGATTTTTCCAACAATTGTTAGACGTGGAAGGGGATGTATTTTTATATTAAGGATTTGGAAGGTAAGCCAGTGCCTTTTTGGAACTCCATTGTTCCCTTCAATAGGCAATCTAACAAGTTAATTAGGAAAATTAATGAAGGAGGCAAGGTTGTGATAGATTTGTCTCCGTATGCCGTGAAGAAAATAAGGTCTAGGGAAAAGTGAGGTTGTAACTTTTAACATTGTTTTTTAATCTTGTGTGTTTACTTTTATTGTGTATGTTGGGTTTGTTGGATGTCTTTCGGTAATGAATACCAGTCTTTGTGTAGGGATGGCGTTGTCTAGGACTGACCCCCGGGCCTAACAATGGCGGAAAGAGATCTGAGGGGCGATATACCGATGCTCAATTGAGTCTCGGCGGAGGAAGAAGCCAAGGACTAGAGGGGTTGGGGGTTTCTGGTGAGGTGAATATCACGCAGGACACCACCAGGGAGGTTTATGATGTTGGAGGCTCTGGACGCATAAGTTTCACATTATCTGACAAATTTTTTTAAAATTTATTTTTACGTGGTTATTAGTATCTTTTTACTTTGGGGAATGGGATATGATTTCTGTAGGATCGAGGCTAATATTGATACACAAGCGTAATGACATGTGGGGTAATCATTTCAAAGCATATTTAACTTGATCACTGGACACACTAGCCTTTCCAGAATCATATCGATGAGGAAGATTGGATTACGAATCTTTTCCATCACTATGCTTATCTTGTAAGATCTCTTCAAACTTCCAACGCATGTGTAGATAAAAATTGTCGCATGTGTCACCAACAACCTCTAGTTACCTAATATGTTTCACGTAGTAGGATTTATGGTCAATAATTTTCCCACAGTCTAAACGTCTTAGCTGGATACTCAGTAAATACACAAAGTATGTATAAGGTTCTAGGCTTCGCTGCAATTCCATAACCTATTTCTTTAAACAATGACCAGCTGGCTAATAACACTTCATTCGTTCCCCTGGGCCTCATAGATAATGCCTTACTAATCTCCATGTGGAGACTCGCGTTTATCTTATGATGTTCTTTGAGAGACGACTTAAGCATACATCATTGTTCTTCTAGTTGAGAGTAATGTACTTCCCGACGTTCGATTCTCTTCTCCATTTCCTCATACTTCCTTAATAGCTGAACACTATACTCATGAATATCGTCATAATGGGTTCACCATTCATCAGATATCGTTTCCAAATGATGGCATCCGGCCTGAAACTCCTTTATCCGATTATACAACTCATCTACACATTTCCTTGCTTCGAAACAATAACCATTTTCTGATCAACTTCATAGGTCTTCTCCTCAAAAATCATAATCCTGTTACTTCCACATTATATTCATCAATTCCATTTTTAACTTTCCAATCATAACATTTTGTTCGGATAAACGTGCATGACACTCATCTATCTCAGACATGTTTTTCTCCAATTTTAACTTCCATTCCACTTCAAGATCTATAAACTTACTTAGCAACTCACTCATCTGATAACCTAACCTAGGCTTTCTCCCCCTACATTGTTAGGGTGTCACCCGATATGCAGGTTGTGTTAATCATAACCAATGTTTTTGCTGTGTGAATTTTCTGAGCACCTATGTCGCAGACCACGTTCATTTCTATTGTAGGCTGAGTGGTGGCCACTTGCGTGGTTGTGGTTAAATATCTTTTCAAATGGATAACGTCCAGTGTGGAGAACGATGTTGTTGATCGCTGTTCACTCTTAGCTTGTACATGAACTTCGTTGACCATGCTAAGTAGCCTTGTGTGTAGGTTTGGCCTACCATTTGGGCCATATATATACCAATGGACCTTGATTTTGTTATGAGCTTTAGACCCAAAATCACTGTCAAGTTTGGGTTTCTGGCAATATTTTATCCAATAAAACTGTGTTGGCTTCCAATCTACTCTCTAAGTTAGAGTAGGAGAAATCCGAGTCATAAGTGATTTTGATACTGACTTTTGGCAATTGTTTCTTAGATAACATAATAGATTTGTACATTTTGATTTGTTTGGATGGTTTGGTGATGCGATGGTATTTATTTTCCTTCTTTGTACAATTAGCATCCCATTTTGTATGGTTTTGTTGATGGTTAGTTAGATTATTAGGTGTTTTACATTATGGGAGGTTAGAATCACCTAGTGTGATTATTCACCCTAACTTACCTATTTTGTAAGCATTTAGAGTCTAACATATTTTTCCTCTAGGAGTTGGTCAATTTGTGAGCTTAATTGAAGACCATTATCAAAAAAGGTCATTCGCAAGAATGATAGTAGATTAAAGGCTAATCGAAAAGTAGGTAGTAGATAGAAGGCCATTGGACAAAATGGTAGAAGCTTAGTTTGATCGAAAAGAAGAAAGAAGAGAAGAATACCAAGTTTTGAAGCCAAGGGTTGGAGCCATTCATATGGCATGGACTTTGCTAGGTGGCACAGAGCATGCCGCTCAATTTGGCTGTGTAATCAGAAGGCTCAGACACCGCCCTAGGAAACGGACCATGTAATTTTACTCAGTCCATGCTACTCAGAAGATCAGATGGCCCAGAGGACACATCCTAGAGAATGCTCATACACGACCTTAGAAAACAGACCATGTAATTTTACACGGTTTGTGCTGCTTAGAACTGTTCGTCGAGCCCCATGACCAAGGCCCAAGGGATGGGCAATGTAATTCTTCACATTGCATTCCAGAAATCTCGGCACGGTCCGTGACGGCTGGTTGACTAGGCTTTTATTGCGATTCTCTCTCTCTCTCTCTGTGTCCTCTCACTATAAAGCATACTCCCTCCGTCCCAACTCAAATTTCTAACTTTTAATTTTGGATTGTCCCACCCTAAATTATACACTCTAATTTTTTCCCATGTTAGCCTGGTTGAATTCCTTAAATTCCCCTGCTAAATTAAAATAAGATATCAAGAAAGTCATTTTGGGTTTAACTAGTCAACCCATTTTAGTCCACATATATTCACAAAAATCTCCCTCTCTCCTCCCATTTAATTTCTAATCTCAAAATTTTCTCCTTTTCATGAAACCCTACTTCTTCTTCCCTTCCTCTCAGCGTTGCTCTCTTCATCCCCTCTCTCCTCCACCGCGCCTTCAAATTTCTTCTCATTTTCTCCTAACAATCAACTTTCATCTCATTTTTTCCTCACATTCAAGCACCCTTTTCACTTTCTCCATTGTTTTCTCCCAATATTTCGATCACTATTTTCATTTGTTATGTAGATGTTTTTATAAAATAACTCTGGTTTTTTGTTTTGCATCTTGTTCCGAGTCTTTTGGTTTTAAAGTTCTTTGCAGATGATCGATTGAATGATTTTTGAAATTTTTTAATCCAGTCTTCTAGATCTACCTAGTCACCGAGTCGCTGGCGAATCAGAATGAGTCACAATCGATTCAATCTTTTCCTGGCCTTGTTTTTTTGGGTATGTGTGTTTTGTTCCTATGAATATGTATTAATGTTATTAAGTAACAAGATCTGTAATATATTTTTTCTTTGATTTTTGCAGTGTTATTATGGCTTGTTGGTGTTTTATTGTAGGGAATGAATCTGAACGAAGAAGTTTTTCAGAAGAAGTTTTCTTCAGTTGAAGAAGTTTGATGTAGATTAGAAAAATATTTGCAATATTTGTGTTTTTTTAGTTATCAAGATTAGTTTTTTTAAAAAACAAATTAGGAAGAAAAATTTATCTATAATGGCATCTTGCTTTTGGTTTTTGATTAGGGGTGGCAATATTGACCCATTACCCGCGGGTTGTGTATTTTTAAACCCAGACGGGTATGGGTAAAATGGATTATGGATTAAATGGGTAACGAGTCAGATGGGTAAATATAAAATATAAATTAGATGAGTTGGGTTTGTGAGTTAATCGCGGGTCGATAAAATGGGCATACCCTTAGGGTCAGACCCGCGGGTTTACCCGCTTGATTCTTCCAGGACCCTTGTTTTCATTTATTCCTGTTTCACAATTTCTTTACCTTTTATGTGTTCATTCCAGTTGTCTGCTAAATTCCTCCGCCCTTACCTTCTCCGCCAGTCTTGATTCTTGGATTCTTCCTCCTCCGTCACCACCTCCAAACAGCGTCATCACACATGTATTTTGTGACAAAACTTCACTTCACCAATTATCCGGTTGGGTTTTGTTCAAAGTCAATTTTTCTTGAGGAAATTTTGGAGAATTTTCTAATATTATATGGGTTTTGATATTAATTATCATAGATAACATAAAGATTTGGTGTTACTCTAGATTGAAACTTTACCGTTCATATTTGGTTATGATATTGAAATGATTGCTTATTGATGTGTGGTTTTGATATTAAAGTAGCCTTTATATACCTTTGTAGGTTATGTTACAGATAGTATTAAACAGTAGTTCATTGTAGTATAGGTTTGAATGCTGAGGATTGTGGCCAAATATCCTAGTTGGGATGTGTTAGATTTTCTTGATACTTCTTTGTTGCAAACTGCAATGGTGTGGGTTGGTGTTCTTTAAATATATTGCTTTCGGAAAAGTTAGCTACTTGTATAATATAATTACGTATTCGGATCAACAATGTGTATTCCTTATCAAGTCTATTCAAACTATGAATGATTCTTGATAATGTCTTAAGTATTTTATGTTGGCATGTGTGATTCTCACAATGGTGCTTAGTTAACTATTCATAGAGGAATAAAATTAGCATAACTAAATGGAATTTAGAAGGTAAGACACTCTAATTTAAGATTACCTCTCCCAGACAATCAAATGCCCCAATAATACCACTGCACAGGGTTGAGAAAATAGCATACCAGATTTGGATATCCATAAAATAGACCTGCATAAAATTACCAAATCATATGTGAAGAAATGTTTAGAATATTGAAGAAATTTTCTGGTATATACAGTTTGAGAACCGAATGACAACATACACCTATCAATAATACTGGTGCCCAAAGTGCAGTAACTGATCCATAGTTATTCTTTGATGCATTGCATACTATTTTTACAGATGCATTTTTTGATTGCATTATATTATAACAAATTTTATTCTCACAATAGTGCTTTCTAAATTTTCATTTAGCTATATGCTTTGTCTGAAGTATTTTGTGTTCATTTAGGAAACAGGTGCATTAGTTCATAGAGAAATTTATGAACCTCCAAAGGGAATATATGAATAGATCTTGCCAAAAAATAACTCAACATTTTGAAAGGTTCGGTAGCTGGGTAAAGCTTCAATTTGCCGAGCATTCACTCGGGAGTAGCCTTTCCCTTCAGTTTACAGCTACATCAGCTCTTCTTCCAGTTGTCACCTTTGGATCATCATTTGTGTTCAGTGGAGACCAAAAGGTACTTAACCACTGCGTCATAACTCACAGAAATATCGTTCTTAGATATATTTTCATACTTCATTTATTGGATCTATGCATGTTTTAGTCATAGAAATAAAGTCTTAAATTGTATGAGGATGTGTTGAGGATGCCTATTATTGAGGATGTGTAAGTGCTTAATGTGAGCATTTTGGGTCAGAGTTAGTGCAGACCTTATGTTAATTTGTTTGTTTATTTGGTGAATTTTGCTGGGGGTTTTGCTCTAGTGAATTATTTGATGTAAAGGTGATGTCTGCATTAAGTTTGAACATTTACATCGTTGTTCAATTATACTCAAAACAAGACTTTTATTTAGTGAGTGTTGGTTGGGTTTTTAGTTCAGTTTTGATTGAATTGTAAAATATAGAACAGAATTGGGAGTTGGTGTAGATTTGATAATTGTTCCTATTAATATAGACACTGATGTTGTTAATGGTGTTAGTACTGAAATTCGCGGTCAAGCAGCTGTCCAAAAATTTCAAATTCATATATAAACTCATATAGGTTTATATTTTAACCTATATTGGTTGATACCCACGGGTTGGCCCATATAAGTAGGCTAAGAAGATGGGATTCAAGGAATCTATCATATGCTGGGAGGGCTCAGCTGGTCAACACAATACTCCTAAGTATTACAAGCTACTGGACAAGTGTCTTCAAATTACCCGAGGCCATCCACAAAGACATTGTGGAACTGTGTAGGAATTTTATCTGGGGAAGAGAGGCTGGAGAGAGGGGTTTCACTGCTGTTGCCTGGGATACTATGTGCAGGTCTAAGGACAGGGGAGGCTGGGGACTTAGAGACCCAACGTTATGGAACAAAGCTTCACTGTGTAGTCTCATTTGGGATGTCTTCTCCAAAAAGGACATTCTTTGGGTACAATGGGTCCATGCATACTATCTGAGAGGGCAAGATTTCAGAGGTTACAAAGGGTCTGACACACACAGCTGGGGATGGAGAACAATCACCAGGCTGAAAACACAAATGGTCGATCAACTGGCCAAATGTGTGCTGCAAAGTGGAAAATTCAGCATCAGGAGGTCCTATAACTACTTGAAAGGTGGCTGCACAAAAGACTATCTAGCCAAGCTGTTGTGGCATCCTCTTATCTTACCCAAGCACATGTATTTTCTCTGCATGCTGTTGAAAGGGAAACTGGCTACAGTGGATAGATTGGAGAGGTTCAAGATCATACCTGGTGGATCACTTTGTAGGCTCTGCCACGGCCAAAGAGAAGATGCTGCTCACCTATTTATCAAATGCCCATTCATTACAGCTCTAATGCAGCAACTCAATATGAAAGCAGCTAGAAGTTTCAGGTCGATGAAGAAAATGCTCTACCAGAGCATGATCAGGAGAAAATGGAGGCAGCTGCAGCAGTACACAACTCTTCTTTACCATGTGTGGATTGAGAGAAACCAACGCATCTTTCAATCCAAGGAGCTGAAGATGGAGACTCTGAGAGACATGATCACTACTGAATGTAATTGGAGGAACTCAGCCAGAAGTAGTTAAGTTATCACTAGCTTACTTAGGTAGCTTAATATGGTTTTGTAAACAAGGCTAAGAGTGATGGCCTAAACTTTGTTCTCTTTGATGTTCTGATTTATATAGATATATTCCCCATCAAAAAAAAATTGAGCTACTTTTTTGGTTAAATTATGGTGTATTTATTCTTGAACTTCTTCCCTTTTCTCAAAATGCTATTTTGTTATATTTATAGAATACTCAGTATGGAAAATTGAAATGGTAGATAGTTGTGCAAATGTAAAAGTATGTGGTTTCTCACAAACAATGGTTGCACAAGCATCGCTCTTTAACGAAATCATACTCCTTAACTTAGTTAAACTCCCCGGGAATTCACAAGAGTAGCCCTATTTTCAGTAAACTAAATAGTATCTTAAAATATGGCGAAGAGGACTATAATGTTCCTATTCCAGACTCTGTGTTGGAACACCTTCCTCTGAGGGTTGATGAACAAACAATTGAGGAACCACAACAAAGGAATGACTATGATTGTTGTCAATTTACACATTTCTTCCTGGAGCGGTTCATTATAGACGTTCCAAAGAGTCTGAAAAAATAGGATGTGAAAAAGTTGGGGAAACACTTGTTCGACCCTAAAGAGGCCTCAAATTTGGGGAACCTGATTCGGAAACAGCTGGATGAAAAATTAAAGGAAGCAAGATTTGGAGGAGCAAGATTCAGAGGCTCCCCCTAAACCAAAAATGAACATTATTATAGAGTAGGTAGTTGTGCAAATGCACACGAATAATGTGGGTTCTCACAATCAATACCCAAACGAGTATCATTCTTTAAATTTATGGTTTGGAGATTGTTCAAAGCAACAAAACAACTATAATGTATTTCTTTACTAAAAAAATTAAAGATTAACAAAGAAAAGGTCACTCGAATGGAATGAAATAGTAATTAACTAGATATTATATATTGATGACAAATTATTAAGATGATGTATTTTAATTGTAAGGAAATATATTATTTAAAAATTTCATTACTTATAAATAGAAGTGGAAAAACATACTCAAATGACATGGTTTGTAAAACCAATAGTCAGCTTTCATATAAATTGTAATAATATTTTTTTGTTAAATTATGGTTTATTAATTCTTGAAATGTTTTCCTTTTCCTATATTACTATTTCGTTACATTTATTGGACACTTAGTATGCAAAGATTAAATTATGAATCTTATTAACTAATATGGTAGATAGTTGTGGAAATGCTCAAGTATGTGGGTTCACACAAACAATGCTCGCACAAGTATCGCTCTTTAATGAAGATCATACTCTTTCACTTAGCCAAACATCGTAGGAATTCATCAGAGCAGCCCTATTTTAATTAACCTAAATAGTTTTCTAAAAGAGGAGTGGAGACTCATTAAAGAAGGCGAAGACACATATAATGTTCCCATTGCAGACTCTGCATGGTAATACATTCCTCAGAGAATTGAGGAACAAACAATTAAGTTACCACAACAAAGGAATGAGTGTGATTGTTGTCTATTTACGCATTTCTTCATGGAGTAGTTCATTATAGATACTCCAGAAAGGATAACAATAGGATGAGAAAAGTTTAGAAAACACTGGTTCAA
>JAULKK010332301.1:0-10849 GCA_032355705.1 Rubia peregrina | reverse complement strand
CATACAAGCAATTCATATACTCAAACTTCCAATATCATTAATGGATTCAACAACCCAATTCAAGCACAATAAATACAAAATAGAAAAACATTAAATAGCTTACATACAGATCTCAAGACATGGGCTTGGAAGCCTTAATCAATTGCTCCCAAGGTTATATTTAGCTACTAGAACCCATACTAATTAACAAAAGCAAAACAAACATTAATTCAAGAAGAAACTAAGATGGAAAAGATGAAAACTAGGGTTTTTCGTTCTTGAATCGGGAGAGAAAAGTTGGAGAAGAAAGAGAAAAGTAATGAATATATTTATAGTACAAAGGTTCAGAAAGTCAGTCTGGTTGACGACCGTCGCGACTCGCGACATAGGCGTCTCGACTCACGACGGCCTGAGTACTCTACCCTCACTTGAATTTTTCTCTTTGGCCGTGGTGAAGTTGTCTCTTCTTCCTTTCTTCGGGTCTACAAAGTCTTAATTTTCTTCAAAATGGAGTCTTCAAGGTCTTAAAATCTTCAACAATTATCTCATCTCACGGGAACCTTGTTACAAGTGACAAAAGTGGTAAAGTCGCTCTTAACTCTAGTAATAGAATTTAATGGTAAAATAGAGAATGCAAAGCGCAAAGTCCTACCAAAATGAGTACAAAAGATCCCAAAATCATTGTATAATATGGACACATCAAAGTTTGAAGTTAGAGTTTTAATCTTGGATTTGATTGAGCATGTTCCTTCTTATGCTAAATTTTTGGAAGTTGCATGAACTAAAAATAGAAACAAACACTTAGGAAGTTAGGAAAGTTGAAAATAGGAGGAGTTCTCTTAATCATAGAAATTTTCCCAAGAAATGTGATGACCCCAGAATGTTTTCAATTCCTATTTCTTTAGGTGGTAAATTGGTGAAAAAATCTATGATTGATATAGGAGCATCTATCAATGTTATCCCTTCTTGCTTTTATGAGAACCTAGTCATAGGTGAGCTTAACGAAACTAGGGTAATTTTCCAATCAGTCGATCACTCCCAAGCTAGCCCTCTTGGCTAAGTTATGAACGTAATGGTTAGAGTATGCAATTTGGTGTTTCTGGTGAGTTTTTATGTTCTTGATGTAGCGCACGATGGTGGTGCACACTCAATTTTATTGGAGAGACATTTTCTTAAAATTTCAAGAACAAAGATAGATGTTCATTTGGGAACACTAACCATAGAGGATGAAATTGATAAGGTGGGGCTCCTAATCTCTTTATTGTGTGTAATGATATAACTTTATGTGAAGAACTTGCTTAACATGAGAACTCCTGCATGATAGATAATGATGATTGCCTTGATGGAGCTCTTGATGATAGTGATGAAGATAGCCTGGTTGATGATATTTTTGATGACTATGAGAATGATGAAATAAATCCCACATTGCGCTTCAATTGTGATGATCATGTCGATGAGGCTTATACTTTACATGATTTTAGTGATAAGTTGTCTATCTTAGATTGCTTTTTATGATCACTAACATGCAGTGGTTAGTAGAGAGTGACGAGGTTGTAAAACACCCTCGACCACCTCCTAAACCAACAAAAATGGCTAAGGACTTGACATTGGCTAGGAATGGATATTCACTCTTCTTGGCGGGCAAAGCGCTTAAAGGTAAGAATGACACCTTGTGGAGACCTCTTCACAAGGATGTCATTGTGGGTGGGGTTATTGATGGAAACTCTGGAGACACAACAATAAGTTATTCTTAACTAAAATACATGAAGGAATAAGTCATGAGGATGACAATAAAAATATGAGGGTTTTCTTTCTTTGTTTTTGATATAATTTTATTAGATAGATTTCGCATGTTTTTTGTGATTGTGACAAAGGATCTTGGGATGAAAATCTTATTGATTGGTAAATTTTGAGCCTAAATCTCGTGCTTTTTAAGTGTAAGAAATATGATTTGTTGGGTGACTAAGTCTTCGGAAAAAGGGAAGAAACTAGGAAAAAATGGGCTTCGTTCATAGGAAAGCCTCGTGCTAGACCCTTTAGAACGAGGCATTCCTCATGTAAGGCACCCTCAGCATGAGGGTAGCCTTTTGTTAGGAGCCCATAGCACAAGGCTGGCCACAAGTCATGCCTCGTGCAACTGCAATATTTTGGGCTGAAAATTTGAATTTCAAGCCAAAACATACATTTTTTCCCATTAGTTCAACAATATTACATTCCCTATAATTTTTTGAGTAAATAGGGAAAAAAATACTTCCTTTATGCATTATAAATGGTACTTTTGTCCCCCACATCTTCTAATTTCAAAAATGTCATCCTTATCTCATTTGTAGCTTCTTTCTAAATCACTTTCTTTACTGAAAATAATAATCCATAGTACATTCTCTCACCCATAGAAATCATTTAGCTCATTGAAGTCTCTCAAAAACACTCACTCTCACTTCCTCTTAGTGAAACTAAAATAATTGGGGCATTTTCTCTCAAAAATTAGCATTTTTGTTTCTTCTTGTGTGGATTCTTCATCTCTTTGCTTCAAATTTTGAGTAATCCTTTGAGCTTTATGTTTACTTGTTTTGTTTAGCATGATAATGATGTGATGAGGAGCTTAAAACTTTTATAAAATTAAAATGTTTCGAGAAATTTTTTGGGTTATGTTAACGATCTTGTGTTGAACTAAGGGTGGGGGAAGCATTGTACTTATGCTTGGATGATATGATCTTCATTGGCTATGGTGGTTTAGAATTGATGATTCTTGATTGTATGATCTTCTTTATAGGATACTATTATTTGTCTTGAGTTTGTTGTTTAGGGAGAATGTTTCTTGATTAAATATCCTTTATGTTGAGATAACATGATTTGGAATGTTTTGGCTATTAAGGAAGAAGTGTTCCTCTTGAATGATACATGATTCAAATATTTGAATATCTTTTTTTACCACCTTATTTTTGTTATGATAGGGTGGCTCCAAAAATAGATAAGTTGAAAAAAGGAACAACTTCCTTGGGTGACAAAGTGAAGAAGCCGGCCAAGTTGAGAGATGAGAGCCAGTGACTTCCCAACCTCCTAGCCCTGCTTCTTCTGTTGATGAGTTCATGGGGTTGACCACCATTTCTATAAATGTGGCCCGGAGGTGGATGTACTTGAGATGCCCAAAGCTAAACATATTTAAGCCGAAGTTTGCTTGCAATGGGACCTTGGAAGCTCTAGGTCTACTCGAACCTGTGACGTATTTTCTAAGCCAAATATGCCTAGAGGATTTCTTAGAAAAGTATTCCAAGACTTACATATGGTGGACTTTGGATTTTTTGGAAACCTTGGAGCAATCTAAGGACGATGAGGGGATAAGAATCATCCATTTTCACTTGGATGATAAGGAGTACACTATGTCACATCGAGATATTGCCTAAGAATTTGGGTGGAAGTACGGGAAGGATATTCCGAGGACACACCGACAAGGTCTTCCATTTTCATTTAGCATTTTTGGAGAATTCTTTCGGACACGGAATGGAAGCATCTTTGCAAAAGAACTATGATTGTCCATCCAGCGTTGTGATATCTACTGCGATTATTTTCCATGGGGGTATTCTGTCACGTAGAGCTTTCACAGTGTCCCGGTTCGAATGTCCAAGTCATTTGGGCAATGACTCCGCAGGAGAATTTTAACCCCAAGATGGTGGTGACTTTCATGGAGAAATGCATTGATATAGGAACCAAGAAAGGTAAAAAATTATCCATGGGTGGTATGATCAGACTCTTAGCCCAACACTTGGGCTAACTGGTTCCTTCCCCATTTGCATTGGCAAATTTGGGTCGTTTGAGGATAGGTTACACAACAGATAAGTTGGCGAGGGCTTCTATTGTAGCTACCACAACCTGGAAGGATCGATTTTCATGGTTGTACGGTGGCTCCAAAGTCTGTAATTTTATGATCCTTCCATAGCCAGAGTGCAATGCTATCGACCGTGACACGGTATTGGAGGATTAATTCCTAACACCCGATTTGAATTTTGAGAAGGACTTCTACAGAGTCCTATCAAACCTGGACATAGACATCAAGGAGAAGGATGGCGAGACTCCATCTAGGGCACCGCCTAGTGGCACTCACCTACCCGCGGACTTTCTCGGCCAATTTTACATTTTGGGTAACAACTTGTGAGTTCTATTGTTGGAATACGGGTCACACTGTGGGCGGAATTAGTATAGAGTTGGAGGAGTTTGAGACTTGGATAGACTCTATAGAGAGTACCATGCATGTTCAGGGATCTAAGTTAGACTCCATCGAGCACGAAGTGAAGGAGTTTTCCATTTTAGGTGAGAGGGTAGATGTCCAAGAAGAAGCCATCGAGCAATTGATCGAGAGATTCCACATTTTAAAGATTCATGGTTTTTGGATGTCATTCCTATTGACAGGCAAGAAATGAGACAAGAGGAGAGAATAATGAAGCTTGAGACATGGCACTTGAAGAGAGACCCTTCAGGGTCACATGAGTGAGTTCCACTACTTTTATCTTTCCCACTCATGATTTTTATTGTTTCATTGCATTGGTGACAGTGAAAAGTTTGAGTGTGGGGGAGGGAGTAATGAAACACTTGGGATATTTTTTATCTCGGGATTCCTTTGTGTTTTTGGTGTTGTTTTGTTTGGTGTTTCAGTGTTATCTTTGGTTTTGGGAACTTTGGTAGAGTTTTTTGTGGTATAATCTTTGTAGTGCTATCACTTTGGTAGAGTTGTTTGGTGTTGTTTTGTAGACTCGGCTAGGTTGGAAAACCTAGACAAAATTAGAGAATGAGTGGGAAAAGGTGAGATATGCGCTCAACATGTGTGAATGCTAGGATGCAAATCCAAAGGGCTCCTAAGAAAATTAGGGAAATTGAAAGAAATTGGAAATAGAACTTGAACATCTTTTAGCCATCTTTGGCAGTTACTTCATCAACATCTTTTGGCCGTTACTTCATCAACATCTTTTGGCCATCCTTGGCGGTTTCTTCAACAACATCTCTTGGATTGTGTTCAGTGGTTTCTTCAGATTAGTAAGCTATTTTAGCACTTATCATTCTACTTATCCTTTTTTCCACTTTTACTTTTATGTATTTTTGGTGGACAGGTTACTTTAGCATCTTCGGGGCGAGTGAGAATTGTGATGTTCTTACAATCTTTGGGGGAACTAGGGTAGGTTAGGAATAATTTGAATGTATTGGTTAACATATCTCTGCTTGCTACATTCCTCTTGGAACATTTTTCATTTTAGTTTACTCGAGGACTAGTAAAGGTTTAAGTGTGGGGGGATTGATGTACACATGTATACATGTGTTAACCAATGCATTTGGGACACTTCTTATCATATTTTTTTGGTTGATTGCTAGTTTTAGTAAGGTTTACACAACAAAGGGTTTATACGACCATTATTTATTTTCTTGTCAAAATTTGGAGTTTTATAGACTTAATTGGAGCTAATGGATACTTTGTATTCACGGGCACCTAGATTCTTCTTTGTGATATTACAAATAGGTTGCTAGTGAGTACTTTTTCATCATCATTTTATAGGTCTTCTTCGAGGGTGGTAGAAGATATTTGAAGGCATTCGCAAAGATGGTAGAAGATATCAAATTCCATTCGCGACGATGATAGTAGATTGAAGGCCACAGACTCCAAAGCGTGGTAGTAGATGGAATTGATCCCGGAAAAGGCAAATTCGAAGTTCAAGAAGGCCAAGAATGGAAGATGGTGCCAACCGGTTGAGCCAGCCGGCCAGCTAACTGGCCAACACGATTCATGCATGAGCCAACACCAGCCATGCATGTTCATGCAAAGAGGATAGCACGACCCGTTCAAATTCAAATGGCCCATGCACCTTCGTGCAGACCGTGGTGCCCGTACCCAAAATCACTCCCAAAGTGGCTAAGTATTGCCGTGGACCATCCCAATTTTCACAGACACAACCGTTCCAAGTTCCAAAAGTGAAGACCAGCCCATGGAGTGAAAAATAGCACGGGCGTCACCAATTTTCTGAGCAAAAATTCCTTCCAGCCAACGGGGCGCGTAAATCAGAAGTTCCAGACCAAACACTAGCCCACGGCTCATGCGGGTGCGTGCACCCCGCCCTGCATGAGGCTTCATGGCCCATGTCAGTCCATGTGGTCCACCCTGCACATGGATACAAGGGTCGTGCCCTGGTGCACGCTCCGTCATGCACGAATCTTCACGGACCATGTCATTTACCACCGGCCGCACAAATTCCTGCTGCTAGGGTTTTTAGGCCATTTTTGGGCATTTTTAGGGCCCAATTTCCTACTACTATATATTATATATGGACCTTTGTCTACTAGGTTTTAAATTTATGCCCATTTTTCAACTTCAAGAGTAGGCTTGAGAGATAAAATACTCTTCCTTCTCCAACTTCAAGAGTAGGCTTGAGAGATAAAATACTCTTCCTTCTCTCTAGGTTCTTTTCCTTTCTTCTCTTTATTTTTCTTTTGCCCAAAAGTGTTAAATCTAATGAAATACTTGGGTTCAATGCTTAGGGAGTAGTTAATTTACTTGGGAATTATATTTGTATTCATGCATTAATGCTTATTTTGTGAGATTTCTTATATCTACCTATTTCTATGTGTTTTGTGATTATTATGTTGGCTTGGTCTTTATGTTCTTGCTAGTTTCATGATTGTCACAATTAGTTAGTGCACACCATAGTATAATTTCTTGTACCCCACGGGAAAGGAAACCTAGATACGCTCTTGGGGTAATGATAGTCCAGAAACATGTGGGTGTGTGCACGTGAGTTACCAAGTCAACATTACGATCGACCATGTACTAGTAAGCCGGCGAGTTGGTCTGAAGCGTTACGGGTAGTGATAGTTAAAGTAGCAAACTAGGGTTAGCCTTGCAACCTCAGAGCCATCGATAAGGTGGTTCACCCCCTTTGCCTTTTTAGGCCTAGGGAGAAGAATTTCTGGTGTAGTGCGCAGGGCATAATAGCATGGGGGAGATTCAGATATGCATAGTAGTAAGGGCTATTGTTGCACTCACCTAATTATGGAGCCGGTGCTGATGGAAGATTACATGTGTACCTTACGTGACTGGTATGGAGAAGTGTTGACCATCGACCACACCACATGTCACAGACACTATAATAGGTTTATAGTTCTTATATGTGATGAAATTGAGGATCAAAACAACATTAATCAAGTTACTCAACTATTCCCCAGGTTCTAGTTTATACATTTTATTCTCTCTTGAATTGCATGCGAGAGTGACACTGCACCCCCTCCCAATGCCTGTTTAACCAATACAGACTTTTCCTAACAGGTGATCGGATTGACGACCTGATCATGACTATGTGTAGTTGATTATTAGATTCCTAACATCTCTGTGGATGACCCTAGTGCTTGCCCCTATCTACCATTTTTTGTAGTATAGTAGTAAGAATGGGAGCAACAATATAAATCTCTATCATTGACCCTTAATACTTGACACTCACCTCTCAGTTTAATTGAGTGTATCTCCTGTGATTTGTTTAGACAACCTCGGGAGGGGAGGGTTAATTATATGCTTTTAAAAATCAATTTTAAATTATATGAAATTTATATTTTGTACTGATTGCATGTGTGAAAAATGTACCTTTTTAAGTTTTGACATGATCCCTGGGTTGTTGTTTTCTTCTATTGGTTTTAAAAGCTTTGAATCATAGTTGACCTCAATATTCCCCCCACGAGTGGTATGGATCTATAGATTGCGGAGTCCAAGTTGGTGTCAAGTTGTCTGAATTCTCCGGTATAGGAAGACTTGTGTGTTGTATTAACTTCCTTATTAAAATGTCTTGTTGCTCTATGCGCTTGTCTTGAATAACAACTTCATTTTGCAAGATGTGCACTCTAGATGGTTTTGATCTACTGTAAGACCACATTGTTATAAGAGCATTTTTATGTGATAAGAAGGTACCTACCCCTCTTGCATTGCCCGGGTGATCGAATTTGTTCCTAATTTCGGTAAGGATGCCATTTTTACCCATCGGAAAAAAAGTTCCCTTCTATTTGATCTTGTTTCAATTTAGCCTACATAAGTGAGGTCATAAAAACCTTTATAGTTAAAAAATGATAAAGCAGTGGAAGTCGGAAAAAATAATCAAGTGAGGCTTACAAATCATTCCACGAGTTTATTTTCCAAAGGTTTATCGAATCCACCATCCTTGTTTTGACGATCCTTAAGGATAGATCGCATGTCTCGATGTCCTCCACATCGATCGGCATGACCGATGATTTTTCCTCCACCTCGGTCATCCCTCCCTCCCCCTCAATTGCAAGTTGGACATTCTTTTCCAATCGTTCTTTTATTAATTCGAGGGCCGCCAAACCATATCTCCCACGACTCTTCCAGTGAGGATATTCATTATTCTTGGCATTTTTTCTCTTTTCTTCCCTCATCCCCTAAGTTAGAATTTCATAGTTAAGTGGCTGCCAAAGAAAATGTAATCTAAAGAAAAGGTGATGCACACAAACTTATATATAAGTGGACTAACATTTTCTTCATTCTCCAAGGCTATTCTCTTGAGTATCTCTCAACTTTCCGGTTGAATATGTATATAAGTTAACCACAAATGTTCTCCTTTTCTATGAGAGAACATTTAATCCCTAGATAAGGTGTGCTTGTACTCTCTCTAACTATTTAATAATATGCTCATAGCCGTTTTCCTCAAATCCACCATGTCAGGAGCATCGATCTCAAGGGATATCTATTTCGAATTAATGAAGGCCATCATGTAAAAACTTAATAGATAAAATAGGATACAAGTAATGTTAGTTTGTGTGGATCGCAATAATATCAATAACAGTATCTTGCACTCCATCCAAAGGGTGCCTTTGTACTCCTTTCGCACCTCGTGCCAATTATCGTACTTTGTGTCTACCCTCGTTCTACCTTCTTTTCCCACCCAACTAGACCATTGAGCACGTTTCTCTGACAAACATTTACCCAAGTTGTTAAAAACTAATAACATAAAAATTCACCGCTCTAATGTCTTACAATGAGTTCTTTCTATTCCTACCTCATCCAGCCCCTTCCCTTCATCATCCTCATTTGCAATCGATTCATCATTTCTTTCTTGCGTAGGTGGGACTTCATCTCGATTGCTATTTCGGAACATTGTACTACCTAAAAAATGTGTAAAAACAATATTTTGTTGTAAACCCTAGTGTAACATGATATTTACTTTATAAACCATACCACAACAAAATATATTTAACCATTTCATTTTCACAAATTAGTAAACCATGACCTAAAAAAAGATTTTATGTAAATATAACAAGAGATGCTAGAACAATATATGAAATCATATGAGTTTGATGCTTACCTTTTCATGTCTTTAAATGGATTGTAACTTGAAATGGTGTCAAGCACGCACTAACTAGGACCACTAACCCCAAAACCAACTTTCCAAAATAGTTTAGAAATTTACAAGATTAAAATTTTCTATGATTTGAAAGACATATTTGGGAAATGTGGGATGGATTGAGAAGGATGGAAGAAAAGGAGAGGAAGAAAGGGCTTTTGGGAGGAAAAAAGAGAGGGAACTCACGCTTTTTGTGTGTATTAATTCAGGTTTGAAAAGAATTTAATGCTTCTCATTTCTATTTACCCCATGAAAAGAATTCCCGAGCTTCGAACTCACCCGGAGGCATCTGCAAAGCTAGGAACTATGACTTGGACCTTAACATAAGACACAACTAAGTACCTCAGTCGAAAATCAGTCTAAGTATATAAGAAGGAACTCGTAATTCATCAGAAAACCCCAAATCTCTCAAAACCTAGGTTCTAAATTGTCGAGCACAATTGGCCACACCAAAATCAATTTGGCTAGAATGGAAAAGAATCATGGTGCTAGCACAGGTTCGGCTGCATCTACGAGGGCTCATGAACATGTTTTTGAGACCGGGTAGAGTAAAAATTTCTTCAATGACATGGCCGAACAAAGTACATCGATTTCCTTCGTCGTAAGTGTACGAATCCAAAACTTGTGCTTAGTTCAGACATTGGGCCGTTGAGGTTGAAATACTTGCTTAAATATTTATAAAATTCTCAATTTGATAAGTTTTTGAAATTAGTCTGACTCGTGTACCATGATGAAGTAGTTCAATTTCATGCAAATTTAGGTTGGATTAAAAAGAATCATGACCATACTAAGGTTAATGATTGATCTACACTTCCCGGGGTCACTAATAAACAACCTTTCGGGAGATCTACCAACCTGCAGAATGCTTCACAAAGATATAGATTTATAACGTTTCTCCCGTTCTTACTACTAAGATACCAAAAAGGAAGATAGCAGTAAGTTTGGGGTCATCCATAGGGATTGGGTTTCACTACGGCAGGGCTGGGGTGGTGGGGTGGGGGCGGGGCTGCCTGGAGGGGAGATGGTGGTGGCAAAAACTTGGTAGTGCTGGTGGCCCAAGAAAAAAATTGTCCTAACACTTTTATATTTTAGACCAAAAGGACATTTATGTGCGATCAATGCTAAAAGTGGTGGCTTGGGGTTATTGACGAGATGTCAAATGCATGTATTTTTCAAAGCATTTAACATCTCTTTTTTATCTTTTTATTTGAATATTGCTAGATTTATGAAGGTTTACATCATAAGGGGTTTAGAAAATCATTTTAGGTTTTCGTATCTAAATCATTCATTTAGTAACCTATTTTGAGTCTAGTAGATTTTTTTGTCCTACGAGCATCTAGATTCCTTTTTATGAGTTTAATTTGTAGATTGAAAGTAAGAATTTTAGAGTATTTTATTTAAGGTCATTCGCAAGGATGGTAGAATATTGAAGGCCACGAGTCAAAACGTGGTAGAAGATAAAAGGGTCGGAGAAGGAAGACAAAGAA
>JAULKK010332280.1:0-10852 GCA_032355705.1 Rubia peregrina | reverse complement strand
GTGAGGGCGACCGCGAAAGTCACCGAATGGGTCAGCCTTTTCCTTCAGTTTATCCCGTATTTGAAATCTAAAAAAAAGTGTGGGAGGAAGGTGCAGATGTCCGTTGGCAGTGATATTTCCTGTCAGGAGACCCACTCTTTTATAAAATTATAATTTTGAATTTTATTAATTTTGGAACTCAATAATTCCCTCTAGCCAAAAGCGTGCCGTCCACAGAACAAACCTTTCAGCGACTTTATCTTCAAGAGCAAATAAGTGGCGACAAATGTAAAAATGTAAAATGTCCAGATGACTCGTTAACTCAGTGACTCACAGAAAAAAAAACCGATTCCCTCTGTTTCCATTGGAGGGGCCAAAACGACAATTCCCCAATCCCCTTTTCCCGATCCAAAACGTCGTCGTTGGGAGCAGAACCCAAGTTCCGACATCAACATCAGTCGTCGAAGGCCAATCCCGAACAAGAATCCACCACTCAGATCCAGCAACGTCAAAATTACTCCACCCACCGCATGAGTATATAAGGGGGGAGAGAGAGAGCTGGTGAAACTGTGGAAGGGGGAGAGAGAGAGCTGGTGGAACTGTGGAAGGGGGAGAGAGAGAGAGCAAAGAATGAGTGTGAGTCACGCGACGGTGCATCCTGTTCCAGTTGAAGCGCCGCCGCTGCAGACGGAGGATGCGAACGCGCCGCTGGCTGCCGGAGTGAGGATGAGGGACATCCAAGGTATGCCTGGGACCGTCGGCGGCCTTTTCCTGCGCTTCGCTCAGTTTCTATTCGCGGTGGTGTCTCTCTCCGTCATGGCCACCACTAGTGATTTCCCTTCCGTCACCGCTTTCTGGTAATTTCAGTTAACCGATTATTTTTAACAGTTAGTCAATTAGTGAAACTAACTGCTGTAATTTTAGTTTTTTCTTAATCGATTGGTGGATTTGCGAAATCCGCAAAATTGAGCTGCTTTACTAGATCACGAGGACTGTGCATACACAAAAGGTGTTCAACTTTGATTCCTTGCAATCTATGGATGTGCCTAGATGTGTACAATTTTAGCTGTAGCTCTTGTTGCATATGTTTTCGATACATGGATCAGTGCGTCGAGTTAATAACCTGTTATTTGTTGTCACAGCTACCTCGTTGCCGCTGCTGGCCTGCAGAGCTTGTGGAGCCTTGCTCTGGGTATTCTCGATATGTATGCTCTCCTAGTTGGAAGAAGCTTGCAAAATCACCGGGCTGTCAGTTTATTTGCTGTTGGCGATGGAGTAAGTTTGGATTCCTCTGCAATATTCAACTTCGTATAAATCATTTCGATTCAGTCTCTGACTCTGTGTCATCAATTCCATCATAATGTTGTGGAATTGTTTCTTTGGTATAGGATAATGTTTTCTAATCAAGTAGTGGTTTTTTGAGTGACATTGCAATACTCTTTACGATTAAATGGGGGATCCGGGAATGGGATGTTTCTTCTAGGAAACTGTTTCATTTGCTCATGGTCTTTGTATGCTGTTGAATCTCTTTTCTGGTTTAAACTGTACACTTTCTTGGAGCAATCTTGTTTCCCCAACAGGCCTTAGCTTTTCTGTGATCATATAGTTGGTTATTGTAGTTGTGCAAATCTGCTTACAAAATGGTTTGGACCTATCTGTATTCCAAATATATACTAATTTCCAATGATTGGCATGCCGACATTCACAAAGATATATTGTCTTCCCCCGGTATTTGAAAGGATTTTAACACAAATTTCATTTCATTTACTGTGTGCTAGCATATTAATAATGTGTCTACCACTACAGGTGACCTCTACCCTCACATTTGCAGCAGCTTGTGCATCTGCAGGCATCACAGTTCTTATAGGCAACGATCTTGGTAGCTGTGGCCAAAACCACTGCACCGAGTTTGAGACTTCAACAGCCATGGCTTTTCTCAGCTGGTTTGCTGCTTTACCCTCATTTTTGTTGAACTTTTGGTCTCTTGCTTCCAGATAAAGGTTTGAAAGTGTATTATTAGGAAATTATGAACCGAGTAGATGCACCTGTTGAAGACATGCCCTCGGTTATTTGTATGATTATAACTCTATTTCGACACACATGAGCGAAATTTGATTCCAAAATCTTTGTACATTCACACTGTATATTATAAGTTTTGATCCCTTAACACAAGAGACGGGATTGTGATTTGTTTATATTTTCGATGAGTTGAAAGCTAGTCATACGCAATGAATTCTTGTCTGTGTTGAAGAATTTGCCTGCATTGTGTTGCTCCTCCGGATCTCTACAACGTATTAGTTGGATGTGAAGAAGCTGAAATCAGTATTCTTTCGTCACTGTGAATGTGTTATATAGTAAGCCATCAGTCTACTTCGGAACTTCTAAATGCAGAGGAGGATTGTACCATTAAGACATGCTGGTAGGCACATCTTCTTCAGTTACCAGGATTTCTTTTTATTCCTTCCACTTCAAAGACAGAAACAGAATTTAAAAAAACTAATTAATTTTGACTTGTAATATAGTACTAGCAGGTACTTGAGCCTGTATTTTACTGTACTCCCTCCGTGCCAGTTTAAATTGCATACTTCACTTTATGTCACTATTCAGCATCTAACTTTGACCACATATTTGAATAGATATATAAATAATAATATTATCATATATGATATTGTTCAATTCTTCGTAACAAGTGGTTTCCAAATATCAACTTTTTATTTGCCGTTATTATACGTAGATAAAGATATTAACGGTCAAACATGTTTCTCGAAGAGCGTAATAATGATTGATGTGACATTTGAGCTGGGACGGAGGGAGTATACGAGATTTGGTTGTATGAATTGCACTCGTTATGAAACATAATTTTATGTATATGTTCAAATTGTAAATTTAGGGTTGTTTGCCGTATTGCAAACAACTTTTCAGCATAATATACATAAATATTGGATAATACCTAAAGTTAACGGGTACTTTACCCCCAAAAAAAGTTCTTTCCATTGTATATGATGAGCCGTTTGGTTTTGGAGTTTCAAGTTTGGGAAAGGAAATCAAACACCATTGTTGAATTATGTTATTGTTTGGTTGAGCATTTTCGGAATTCATTTTCTTCACGTTTTAGGATTCAATTTTATAAAAAAATCACTATTCTCATTCCTCGCATTCCATTGAAACTTGAATTACTACTTCTACGACGATGACTACCACCATCTCAAACGTCGATATCGACTATCCTCACCGTCAATGCCGATCATCACCACTCCAATCGCCAATCTCGACCATCACCATGACGAATACCCGAATACTGATGTCGACTACTACCACGACCATCATCCACCTTCAATGATAACCGCAACTACCAACCCAATGGCTTATGTCGAACATGTCGATGACCACTATTACCACCTAATCACCAATGCCGACCACCATTATTCATCGCCGATGATATCAACCACCACTAATGGCTGACGACAAGGGTTATCTTCGTCATTATCTCTTAGTTAAACCAAACAAATACATAGGAAATAAATGGGAACTTGATTTTTGTTTTATTATTTGAATCAAATAAATAGGCAATCACCCCCATTTTCCATCCATTTTCGTATCATTTTATTTTGGTCAAACAGTTTTGATGATTCCGAGTTTTTTTTATAAGTGTAAAACCATAGACCGTCATTGATTCAGAAACACATAACTCTGACGCATGAGACTGGCATTGACCAAGAAAATTCCAGCATTAACTCGGAATGAAAAGACAATTAATCCTCATTTCATTTCTGATTTTTGGACTTTTTTATCCTTGAATGTTGTGGGCCCACTCATTTTTATATTCTCCATCTCTTATTTTCTAAATCAAAACACACTATTTTCATTCCCAAATCCCAAATCACGACATACAATTTCCCCAAATTAGAACACAAAAATTTTCCCATTTTTCCATGCACTCCTTTTCACGAATTAATGTTCAACAAACAGAAAATTCCTAAACACACTATCAGAAAACACAATTCACTCACAGACACACATAGAGCTCACTCTCGCATTCATCTTCAAAGCAACCCAGAACACACAATTCAGAAACACCAACAAACAAAAAATGACTTAAAATGACACAAACACAGTGAACAGATTGCCGCCTTCATCTTCGTCCCGCCGCCTTACAAATGGTACCTTCATCTTCATTCCACCGTCTTCATCATCTATATCTCCCTCATTCGGCGAGTTTTGAAGCCTCTGCACCATGGCTGTCTTCATCTTCATTCCATCACCTTACCACTGTCGCTTTCATCTTCATTCCACCATCTCCCTCCTCAGACGTGCCGCTCCAGCTTGACACACATCGCCGCCTTACCCAGAGCACACGGTGCCGCCTTCATCTTCTCCATCTCTATCCTGTTAGAAATTCAGCCAACGAACACAATTCTTAGAAGCTCAAAACAAAGATAACAAGAATGGTTTTGTGACGCAATAATATGTCGTTTTCGTTACCTTTATTTATAGATAAGAAAAACCATAACAAGAATGGAAAAACATGAATCCTATTCTAAGTTGTAATCGTAATTAAACTTTTCCTAAACCAAACAATAATAGGACTTCCAAAATTTATTTTAGAAACAACTAGATTATCCTATCAATCTCCTCCTTAAGCTAATTGTTTCTCATATCACAATCTGGAACACCAATCTTCTCCCTCATTTCAATGAACTTCAATCTTCTAAGAGACTTGGTTAGGATATTAGCAAGTTGATTTTCAGTACTAACATGTTGCACCTCTATATTTCCTAATTCCACACATTCTCTAATGTAATAAAACCGCGTATCAATATGTTTTCTCCTTTCGTGATAGACTTGATTTTTACTTAAATCAATTGCGGACTGATTGTCAATTTTCAAAACCACCTTCTCAACGTCTTTCTTCAACATATAAGCCAACAAACGTCCCAACCATACTCCCTGACAAGCAGCCGGACAAGCTTCTATA
Source organism: Rubia peregrina (assembly GCA_032355705.1). Classification (NCBI taxonomy): domain Eukaryota; kingdom Viridiplantae; phylum Streptophyta; class Magnoliopsida; order Gentianales; family Rubiaceae; genus Rubia; species Rubia peregrina. The sequence goes on along the minus strand of JAULKK010332280.1, from coordinate 5,898 downwards.
TACTTGGTTTCACATGAAGATAAAGGCATTATCTTTTGCTTTTGTGAACACCAGCTAATTGTCTTTTACTCAAGAAAGAAAAACATTCCCTAAGTACTCCTGCGGGCTTCAATATCACCAGCTAGATCACTATCAGAATAACCAATAAAACTTAAACCTTCTTCCTTCTTCACGTAGACACATCCATAATTTAAGGTTCCTTTCACATACCTTAGTATATGTTTCTGAAGAATATTTACGGGGTAATTATGTTGTGTTTGTATTCATGCTCTGGTATACATTATATACTAGGACAGAGGACCTAAATTAGACTAGAAAATGAATTCTAATTTAATTACAAGTACAGGTAATATTACAAGAATATTCATATTCCTTAATAGTTTCACCGCGGACATATGCTCCGTTGTAGGCTCCTCCATAAATCGACTCACCATGCCAACCAAAAAGGCTAAATTTGGCTATGTGTGAAGCAAATATCTCAAGCTTCTGGCTGTGCTTCAATAAAGAGTTGTATCAACTTAAGGGTGTGTGCTTTTCTTTTTTAACTTCATTCGATGATCCATTGGTACTTGAGAGCTGGATTACAATCTTTCAAAGCACATTTTTCCAGCACCTTTGTTGCGTACGCAGATTGACTGAGAGTAATCTTTCTGGAGCTTTGACGTACTTCAATACCCAAATAATAAATGAGCAGTCCCAAATCACTCATGCTAAACATTTTCTTCATATGACTTTTTAAGTTTTGTATCTCTTTGACAGTTCCTCCGGTGATGATTAAATCATCCACATAAACTCCAACCAACAAATTCTCATTCCATTTGCCTCTTTTATACACCGCATGCTCTGATGGGCACTTATCGAAACCAAGTTCCCTCAATTTTTTTTATCTAACTTTGAATTCCATGCTCTCGGGGCTTGACGTAGGCCATATAAAGCTTTTTGTAGTATTAACACCTTGTATTCTTCACCTTTATTTTCAAATCCAGGAGGTTGCACAACATAAACTTCTTCTTAAAGATGACCATTAAGGAAAGATGATTTAACATTCATGTGATGAACTTCCCATCCTTCATGAGCTGCAATTGCATAAACAAACGTACCGTTTCTAACCTTGCTACAGGAGGAAAAACTTCATCGAAGTCAACGTTCGGCTTGATGTTGAACGTACCCTTTAGTTGCTAGCCTTGCTTTGTGTTTTACAATAGTTCCATAAGCGTCCTTTTTTTAAATTTAAACACCCATTTCAAACCAATTGGTTTAAGACTTACTGGTAATGAAACAAGTTTACATGTTCCATTCTCTGGAATTGATGTCAGCTCTTCCTGTATAGCTTTTCTCCATTCTGGTTTTGTTTTAGCTTCTTCGTAACTCGCAGGTTTCTCTTTGCCAAGAAAACAAAAACCAAAATACTCTACTACGACCGGTGAAGTTGTATCATAGAGGATCTTGATGTCGTGCTCCCATTGTGGTTTTTCAAAACTTTCACCGATTTCCATGGCTAACAGATCTTCGTGAGCTCTCAGTGCTCTTAACATTGTTGCTGGAGTTTTGTTAGGGACGCATCAATTATTTTGACGTCATTTGATGTGTTCAGAACACCATCACTTGTCATCTCGTCCATAATTTCTATTTTGTACTTTAAAAATCTCACCATCCTCATGTATCCTTGATGAAGACTTGATGTTCCAATCCCATTTCTTCTCTTCTTCAAACACCTCACTGCGGCTCGCTGTGTTAGTGGATCAAACATTTGGTATCCTTTCATTGTCTGATCATACCCAATGAATACCATTTGTTTGCTTTGATCTGCTAGTTGGGGAAGATGTGGTGTCACCCTCTTCACGTGAGCAATGCACATGAAAGTGCGAAGATGACCAACACTTGGCCTGCGGTTGTAAAATGTTTCGTACAAGGTTTTTCCAATCACAGTTTTTCGTTGGTGGCCTACTTAGAATCTATAAAGCAGTAGTTACTGCATCACCCAAAAATTCTCCTAGAACTCCTATGCTTTTCAACAGACTTCTTGACATGACAAGAAATATTTGGTTTCTTTGTTCGACTACTCCATTCTGTTAAGGTGAATAAGGCGCCATATGATAATGCTTAATTCCCAATTGCTTACAATATTCCTCGAGCTTGCTATGGGTGAACTCACCACCACGGTCAGTGCATAGTGCTTTTAGCTTCAGATTGCTCTTCATCTCAGTTGCAATTTTAATCTTCTTAAATGCCTCAAAATCTTCAACTTTGCTTTGCAGTAGAGCCAACCACACGAACTTTAAGTAGTCATTAACCAACAATAATATGTACCATTTTCCGCCATGTGTGGAAGGATTAATTGGTCCGCACAAGTCAGCATTCCATAACTCAAGATGGAAATAGATTTCTTTGTTGCTTACCTATTAAGCATCCATCACACACTTGATCTACGTGCTTAATCAGAAGCATACGATGTACCATCTTCTTATGAGCTTGATCGTTTAAGACATGGAAATTCACATGCACGTATCTTGCATGCCAACGACATGCCTCTTAAGTGCCTTTTACTAAAATACACTTAGGGAGAACCTAGCTCACGTTCAAAATATACAACCGATTACTCAACCTAATTATTTTAGAAAATGTCTTGCGAGATCTGCCATTATAGACATCGCGCCTCATTCGATCTCAATCTTGCAACCACTTTCATCCGATTGTCCAAGACTTAAAATGTTGTCATTTAGCTTCGATAGCAGACATTTGTGAGAATTCTATGATCTCCAGAGAGACCTTCCTTCTAACGCCACTATGCCCATTCCTTGTATCTCGACAGTCGAATTATCGCCAAATTTAAACGTCCCATTTATGGTTGTGTCGATCTCAGCAAACTAATCTAAACACCCTCGTCATATGTCGACATGCGCCACTATCAAGATACCATCACTTGTTTTGGTTACTACTTAGTGTTGGCATGACGCTGCTTTCATGCAAAAACACTTCATCTAGCTTTGGTTCTTTACGAATGAGTTTGCATTCTTCGACCATCGTTAGTTTGTAATCTTCATCCCTTTCACATGTTGTAAGATTAACTTTTCTCTTCTGTCATGCTTTGGGCAATCACTAGCGAAATGTCCATACTCGTTGCAATTGAAACATTTGACCTTCAACTTATCGAAGTTATCGACCTATGTTCATCAACCATGCGACCACCATCCCCACGACCTACACCTTGCCTGCCTCATTCTCTTTTGGCACTACTTGAACCTTCATTTTTCTTCGAGCTCCTTGCTTCCTACTTGGCTTGGGTTAAGAGAAGTTTATCTCCCATATCTTTTGAGTGTCCTCGTCCTTTGACCTTCCTCAAATGTTCTAAGATGCCCAAACACCTCTTGAAGCGACATGTTTTCGACATCACCAAATTGTTTGATTGTTCCAATAATCTGGAGGAATCGATTTAGGACAGAACCGAATAGTTTCTCTACAACCTCGCTTTCTTTGAGAGTTGTTCGAAGTGAACGAATTTCCCCAACCAATGTGGCAAGTTTCATTGAGAACTCCGAAATCATCTCTGAGTCCCCTAACTGCAAATGATATAATTTCCATTTCAACACTTGTGCATGAGCCTTCTTGATACGATCTTCACCAATTCACATCTCTTTGATTGCGTCTCGAGCTCTTTTGTCGTTTCCTTTTCTTTGATTTCCATTATCACATAGTCCGACACAAATTGAGTGATGGCTACCATCGCTCCTTGATCCTTGTAGTCGTCCTTAGATCCATCTTCAATTGCCGACCAAACCCCTAGCAAACGCAAGATTATCCTTATCTTGACAGCCTAAACGTTGTAGTTCGTATCGTTCAACATTGGATATTGGAGCGGTATTGAGGCGATTCTTATTGTCTCCTTGACAACCTCGCCTTCCTTAAAGAAACTTTCTTCTTTAATTCCCTTCATCGAATCTTCTTTGCCATCGGCCATCGAAAATCTGGCTCTGATACCAAATGTTAGAAATTCAGCCAACGAACACAATTCTTAGAAGCACAAAACAAACAAAACAAGAATGGTTTTGTGACGCACTAATACATGTTTTTCGTTACCTTTATTTATAGACAAGAAAACCCATAACAGGAATGGAAAACATGAATCATATTTTAAGTTGTAATCGTAATTAAACTTTTCCTAAAGCAAACAATAATAGGAATTCCTAAATTTATTTTAGAAATAACTAGATTATCCTATCATCTCCTCCATCTCCCTCTTCAGGTGTGCCACTCCAAAAAACAAAGCACACCAGTTCCTCCGTGAAGCTCTCCGGTTCAGTAGCGAGCACACTCCAAATCAACGTTGCTACTCCATCACCATTTTGTTGTCGTCATGCTGCCAAAACTTTTCAAACTCGTCGGCGATGCAGTGTGTTAATGAAAGGCGATGGAGCAAAAAGGCGAGAAAATTAAGGAAACAAATACGATTTGAGGATTTGCCAAATCAGAATTTGGAAGTAAAATTAGGGGTTATTATAGGTAAATGGACATTTTACGTTTATTTTAATTTAATGTTTAAATTATAGGGGTATTTTAATCTTTTCACATAAAGACGGGCAAAGAATATTGCTGACCAAAACTTGTGATCAAATTAAGATTATATTAGCACTTTTGAAAAAATAAAAATTATCTTTTTGTCAAAAATTTGAGGATTATAAAAACACTTTATTCTTTCCTTTTTAATTTCTTTTCTTTTTATTCACAACACTCCTAAAGATTACTTAAAAACTTAAAATATAACTCACTTCGATTTGAATTTTTAAACATTTTTTATCTTCTAGAAGTGAAAATTGTACCTTGTTTAGTTATTTTACATGACAATTAGGGATGACAGTGGGGAGGGTATTCAGGGCCGGCCATTAGCAGGGCCAACTGGTGCCTTTGAACATTTTTTTTATATTGAGCTAGTATATATATATAGTCCAAGTCCATATGCATTTATATTATTTGACACCTTCTAGAAAACTAAACCTAATCGGCAGCTTCTTTCCATCCCAACTCTTTGTCTTCCCCTTCAAGAGCTGTACTTTTGTCCTTCACTCAAAGCATTCAATTTTCCCCCAATTTCCAAGTCAACATTTAATTTTGTCCAATTTTCTCCCCTATAATCACTCCCTTTTAGTGAATCTCGGCTACCAATGATGATAGAAGTTGAATGGCCTATTCTATTTCAGATTGGTGAGCTCTTCAAAGAACTCAATGGGCAATCCATCAACGGTCAGAATATTTTTTTATCTATTTATATCAGAGGTTAGTTATCTCTCTTAAGCATCTCTTAAATTCTTTCATAGTTTAAGAATCCCCGACTAATTCATCGATTTGTTCTTCTATTTTTTGGTCATCTAAAGATTGCAGGCTTCTAAAGTTTCATTTTTAGATTCTTCAATATCCAGGTTTTATCTATCTATCTTACTTAATTAATTGGTTTAATTTTTTGTTTGGTACAGTACAGCTGCGAATTATTTTTTGTTTATCTTTTGAATTTTGTGGCATAGTGTGAATCTGTGTTTTTTATATTTTAATTGAATTGTTTATAATTATTGAGTTATGTCTCTTAGGAAATATGATTCTGGTTGTGAAAAGCGTAAAAAAGACAAAGAATTGAAGAGTTAACTCAATCTCAAAGAGGAGCTCTTGATAAATTTGTTGTAAAAAAACCACATGCTCTTGTAGAAAATAAAAATGAAAATAAAAATAGTGATATGGGGAATGTAGAAATTTTGAATGAAAATTGTTCTAATGTTGATGCTGCTGGCGTGCTTTTAAATGAGAGTCATAGTATTAGCGATAATGAAAATACTGAGAATGAATATGATGATAATCATCCCAATGATAATGAGAATGTTGAATTGTGTTATGATAGTGAAAATAATGATG
>JAULKK010332253.1:0-20845 GCA_032355705.1 Rubia peregrina | reverse complement strand
GGGTCATGATTGAAGAGTAGATTTGAAGCAAAAACTAGATCGTTCGAAACAAGTCCACTTGCAAAAGTGGTAGAATAATAAGGATGATTTGAATATAATAGAATATTTGAAGAGTTGAAAGCTAAGAAGAAAGCAAGCTAATAGTCTAGAACCGAGCAATCTCCCAGCTAGCGGACTGCGAGAATACGCGCGGTCCGTGAAGACCGCCCTGCAGCCCTAGTTGACTATGACTTTTAATATTCTCTTTATCTCTCTCGTAAATACTCTCTCTTACCCATTAGACATAAGGTCGAACGTCCAGACTAAAATTCTAGTTCTTCATTTATTTCTCACATGTTTACATGTTTCTCTTGGGATTTATGTTTAGTGCTACGTGTCTTCATAGCTTAGACTATATTTAATCTCGAGAGCATTTGGTAAACACTTTTAGCATGAAATCGTTAGAATTGATTTATTCTAGTTTTTTCCATTGATTATGCTTTTGATATGTGATTGATGCATGATTAGACTAGGATGTACAACTACTTACCATTTATGGGTTGATTACTTGGAAGATTTTTAGGATGAAATTATATTATTTCCCCTTCCAACTAGGAGCTTCAAGCATGTAGGCTAATCCTTGTAGCCGCTCTTAGAGGATATAATTGTGATATTTCCGTGTTTCTCACGTGTAGGACATTGAATAGTCTTATTGGGTCCCTATGTTTATTTCTACCACTGGGCTGTTCTATTGCGCTAATCATCTAAAGTGACTCTGGGGTAAGGGCTATTTTGTGGCATAGATTCACTCACCTTAGCTATAACCAAGGGGAGGCAAGATTTCTCTTTTCACAATATGGGAGATAAACACACCATATACGTAGTGAATGATATATAGTAAAATGATAGGTCAATAATTGATAGATAGTGTACACGTGTGAATCAATTGCGGCCAAAACTCATTATACTTGTATTTAAATTCCTTAGTGATATTTGCATGCTAGTGTAGTCTCTAAATATTACTTTGATCATTTGATAGTCATAGTATTTTCAAAATGGAAACCCCCATTTTTACTATACACATTAAGTGATGTTAGTGTGTGCACTTTTAGCTACGTACAGCACTAGATTGAGTTCCTTTTATCCACTATATACTCTCTTGTAATTAGACACATTAGGTGTCATAAATTGTATATTTCAACGGGCATGGCGATGAAACTCAACAACAGTTATCATTTTTTTTTGCTCCAATGAAAGGTAATTGAGCGTATCATGCGATAGATATAAATATATCAATGCTTAGATAAGTTTTTGGTATTCATAGTTGATATACATATTCTCTATTATAATGATATGCTTGCTACATTTACCCGATCGAGACCCTAATCGAATATATCGGAATCAAACCAAACCTGAATGGGAGGTTGTTGCATACCTTTCAAAATTATATTTTTAACACCTAAGTTTTCTAAATACAATTAAATTGATATGAATAAGTAAATATTGTTCCATAGAAGATGAGGTATTTAGCTAAGTATTCTACGCAGATGATATTATACAACCGGTGCTCACGTTTGTTTAAGGTTTTGAGAAGAAAACTTAAGAACCTTTTACACTTAGGCCCTTCCAAGAAACTTGGAGGCGTCGAATCACAAAATTTGTGACACAAAAATTCAATTCACCAAGACATGATCTCGACTTGGTGACTTGGGCTTGAACGGATGAATGAAGGGGCCTCGAATGATCACTTGTACACATTTTTTTATAAATTACACGGTGGTCCCCAAATTTTACAAATACACCCTACAACATTTTCCGCATTCGGTTGGGACCTTAATTGACTTCATACTCCATGGTGTGTACGGTCAACCCATAAATGTTAATTACGTTCCGTAGGCCATCTATAGTTGTTATTGCAATTAGGTCCTTCTTATGTGCGATTCGGTTAAGTCATTTTTCATCGCTCCAAATTACATGGATTTTCATATTCTTGCCCAATTATGAAAATATGATTTCATTGATGAAATATGGAAAAGCTCTAGTATATGTTCTAAAGTAAATTATACTTGATTCTTTAGAAGTAACAAAGTGAAATTGGAATCACTTATGGATATGTTTGGAATCCCCTCCCGTTCGAGCGGATATCAATTTTGAGTTATGAGTAAAGTTTTTTTTTACTTTTTTGCACTTAGATCCCTCCAAGAAAGTTGGAGTTGTTGAATCATGAATTTGGCAACACCAAAATGCAATTCAATAATATTTGATTGCGAATTTGTGATTTGGGCATGTATGGTCCCGTGAACGGAAGGGTCTCGAAAGTCAATATTGATTACTTCTACACTCTTGAAAAAGTACACTGTCACCCAAAATTGTCTTACCCCATTATCCATTGCTCCAAAATACATGTTTTTTGGTTGTTATTTTTTCCTAAATATAGAAATATTAAATAAATGACTTTTTGGTGAAATGTTGGAAAGTGCCAGTACATGTTCTAGAGTAACCCATAATATAAACCCATTTTTCAAAACCTTTTTTTTTCATATTCTAGATTATAAATGTTGGTAAATATTTTATGTATCGAGCACCGATACGATTATTGGTGCCATTCGTCAACATATCGGTACCTATACAATTATAACGTAGTTGTGTGGGGTTGCATTAAAGCATTTTTAAAATTTTGAATTGAATGCACACCTAGCACTAGTTCATTATAACCTATATCGGTGCTGAAAAATATTAAATTGAGACATTTTTTTCCAAAGGCACTGGTATCTAGCACTGGTATTTTGATATACAGTGCACCGATGCTGGAATTATTCATAGGCACCGGTGTTTTGGTTCATTTGCAAGATTACCGGCGCCTATGAAATTTCTAGTACCAGTGTTGCTCTCCCAGAACTGAACCGGTGCCTATGTACTTGTTTTCGAGTAGTGTATAGATAGTTGCTTGATTAGCATTGTCCATAGATTTTTATTAAACCTCCAATAGCATAGGTTAATGTTTAGGAATCTTAAATATTTACATATTGTGTGCGGAATACGAGTTGCTAGATTCTATTTATATGTATAGATGGATACTATGTAAGCGATATCTATACGTTTTTGTTACCCAAAATGATGAGTTTGTAAACTGTTGGCTACTAGATTAGTGATTTGAGTCTATATTAGGAATGTTTAAGAAAAGAAAAATATTTGCATTGATGACTGAAGTTTGTTTTGATTTCGAAATTTTGTCCTTCAGTACATATTTTTACCACAACGTCCGATACAAGGTCCGACTTCGGAACTCGTTTTCAATTTTAAAGCAAATTAATAGCATTATGAGCCTGATTTTATACAGAAACACAACCTGAGTTCGGAACAAAGATGTCCGATTACGAACCCGATTTTGGAACTACCACGTTTAATTTCAACCCCGAGTTTGGAACTGATGATTTCCAACAAAATGACTAAATTCCTCTAAAACTTGGTTTGGAACGGAATTAGTTTCGATTTTGGAATTATTTAAACAAATTCGATGGTTGTTCATTGACTGGAACATCCAACATGTTCCGAGTCCAGAACCTGTCATACGAGTCGAGGCCAAGTAAGCAGTTTTGAGTTCATAACTGCTTATAGGCCCCCTGTCAACGGCGGAAGAAAACCGTCTTCCTTGATTCAAATTAAAGGCGGTTCTCGAAACCACCTTTGATCATGGTGGATCAAAGGTGGAGGCAGATAAATGTCTTCTTTATTCCTTTAGAATCGACTTTAATCTTTCTTCTGTACACTGGTGAGTGGTAAATCTGAAGCATGTATGTACGAATTAATATATACTTTCTATAGTCTCTAGAGTACTAGTGGTAAATCTGAAGCATATATGTACAAACAAGTTAAATTGCTTCGTCATTGTAATACTTCCCTTACCCCCGAGAAATCACCTGGTCAACTTTGTCGAGTCATGTTTAATCATAAATGGTGGACTGGGACGGTCATGTTTAATCATGTATGTACGAATTAATATATACTTTCTATAAAGTCTCTAGAGTACTAGTGGTAAATATGAAGCATATGTGCAAACAAGTTAAATTGCTTCGTCATTGTAATACTTCCCTTACCTCGAGAAGTCATCCTATTTTTCCGTCAACTTTCTCAACTCATGTTTAATCATAAATTTCAATTATTATATAGTAGGTAATAATATTATTATGTGAGATGTTATATTCCATGTAACCATTTTTTTCTTCTAAATATCAATTTTTTTGCTCAAATACAGTTTGAGAAAGTTAACTAAAACGTAGAATGCTTCCTCTGTGATAAAGAAACTATAAATTAAAAGTAATAATATTATTAATGTCGTTTCTAAGAAAAGGAATATGTTTGACATACAAAGTACAAATTGGTTGCAATTAAGTGCAAGCCAATCCTGCAAATGAAACGCAATTGTATTTTTTTCATAAAATTTTAATTACTCCCTTTGTCCCAACCCTTTCTGCAAAAAGGGAAAGTGCTGGTTTTTTTTATTGAATGAAACAGTCTAAAATACTTTCACCTATGCCTTTTGAACCTCCAGCTCCCTCACCACCAATATCCACCACCTCCTTTACCACCAAAATGGCACTACCAACATCAAACTACACCATCAACACCACCAACACTCGTCTGTCGTGGGGGAATTTTAAAAAAAGGGGAAAAAAGAAAACCCGCAACTCATTTCAGCTTGTCGTGGGGGGTTTCAAAAAGAGGGGAGAAAGAAAACCCTCCCCATCCCAGTCCACCATGACCATGGCGTCGTTTGGACAAACCTCCAATTCGATCCCCACAACAGCCTTAACCTTTGCCTCTACAAGTCCACCATTGCCAATGCAAAACTCCTTGTCGTCTACCTGCTCCACAGAGGTGACTTTTGCATCGACTCATGCACTGAGTCAACAACCCACGCGCAAGCGCCCCACCTTCGGGATGAAATACCTATTGATTGTGCCAGATTAATGGCAGGTGCCGGAGCACCGCTATGGATGACACGCTCGCCGCCCTTTGCTGGTTGAGGGACCAGGCAGAAATGGTTTATGAGCGGGAGGTTTGGTTGGGACATAACGGGGTTGATTACTCGTGTGTTTGTGAAGATGAGAAGATAAACTGTTAGTGGGTCTGCTGGGAAGTAGAGGAAGATCTGCGGGTGAGGGGACTTTGGCTGATCTACGGGTGAAGGAATTTTGGCGGATCTGCAGATCTGCTGTGAGCGGAGAGTTTTGTGAGAAGTAATTAGAAGCAGGTGAGAGAAGGTGAGTGTTTTGTTAGTAATATTTGATTATTTTAAGGGTACTTATGTCTTCTCTTACGTAGAATTTTTTCTTAATATGGAAAGTGTGTAGATTTAGTTGGGACAGACTAAAAAAAATAAAGTGTGTAGAATTGACTGAGATGGAGGGAGTACAACAATTTCTCAAAAGTTGACAGTTTTGTTTCATACCCACTAATCGTTAGATGAGATCATTTTATAAATAGTATAAATAATATTATGATTTGATTTTTTATTAGAATGAAGTGCTTATATAACTCTCAGTTTTATTATATATGCAAATAAAACCCCTAGTTTTCTGAAAGTGCATTTATATCCAAAGTCTTGACGAATTTACTGGTCAAACCTGGTCTTCACCAGAAGATTTTGAAAATTGGAATTTTCCCCTCAAATAAAATACTCAAAAAAACTTAATCAGGAATTGGTGCAATTACAATTTTATCCTAAGCCCACTTTTTTTCTTATTACGTGAACCCTCGTTTCCCGTTTCAAATCTGCGTTTCTATTTCCCATGTATTTATTATTTTTTGACAAAAAAACTCTCTGCAATTTTGTTTGTGTGAATCATTTTGTATTACGCCAGTTTTAAGAACCAAATACGGTGAGTCGGAAGCAGCGTGTAGTCAAATCGGTGGTTCCTCAACCTGAATACTCAAGCGTTGCACCAATTTTGGGAATGGTGAGTTTTTCACGAAAATACTGCATTTATTGCTGATTTACGTCATCTTAGTATGCTTTTATGCGATTATCGTGTCGTTTTGGTGTCATCAAAATCCTAGATGTCCGGGAAAGTTGGGACTTTTCATATTCACAAGTACTTATTTTTGGTGTCTTATTGACTTTGTGTGGTTAAAGATATCATTTTTATTTTTATTGTTGACAAAATTTTGTAGTGCACTAGGGTTTTGCATTGATTGTATCGAGATAGTGTTTCGTGTATTCCGGATTTTTTTATGAAAAGGGAAGGGGAAGAACAAAAGGTGTCTTTGCATGTTAGTTGAAAAATATGGAATGTATTTTTCCATGCGTGTACTTCTTGTTTTTTGTAAATGGTTGTCTATATTTATTTGTTGTTTGGCTTGATTCAAATTAGGAAATCTATTTGTACTTTTCTCTTCTTCTTTTTTTCCCATACAATATGTGTGTTGAAATTCATTGTGAATTGAAGTACATGTACTTATGTATGAATTTTGATTGTTCCTTGCATGCAGGATGAGTTTGATCCAGTGCATAGCCTGAAAATACATTTCGGGGATAGATGGAAGGTGATGGATAGAAATGATCCGGACATGTATTCGTTGGTTGTGTTGAAGTCGAATTTCACTGAAATTTCCCGGGGGATGCGGAGGCATGGCAGTCGATGGACCTCAAATTCAACTTTAAGGGCGTCAAAGAAGTGGGACTGAAAGAGCTGGGGACTGAGGATGATGTCCAAAACAGTTCAATAAATGTAGAGGTTTAGAGACCATTGATGTTTTTGGCGAAGTGGTGCAGCTGCAGACTGATGGACAATCTGGTCCGGTGGAGAATGTGGTAATCACTGAGAAAAGTGTCGAACAAGGCGGCCATGTTGAGTTCTCGGCTGCAGGTGTGGGAAATGGTGAGAGCAGCCAAAAATGGTAGAATAAGAAAGTGGATCAGCGAAGAATGCAAAGAAGAAAGTGCCATAGAAAAAGGGTAACGAAATCAGAAGAAACACAAGGTCAGTAAGGCAAAGGGACGTAGCTTTGGAAATGGAATTGTCCGATGACAATAGTTCAGATGAGTCTTACCATGAGAAGGAAGATGTGAAATATTCACTCAACAATAAAGATTGGGTGAAAAAATACACAGAGGATGGTAGCGAGCTGGAATATATGATTCTAGAGAAAACTAGATGGATACTGATACAGATTGTGAGTTTGAGAATGACTTCGAAAATGAAGGGGTTTATTATCCCTTTCGAAAGTGCTTAAATAGAGAAGAGTTTCAGCTGGATGAATCTGGGAAGGTGTATTTGAAGCAAGGGATGATTTTCCAAAGTCAGAAAGACTTTTTAAAAAAAACACTGATAGAGTTCTCCATACAGGAGAGGTTACGGTTTCGACATTTTAAGAGTTCTAAGAAAATAATAACGGTTGTTTGCAAAGATGAAGCTTGCATTTGGAGGCTATATTGTTCAGCTCTGCCCAATGGACACACGTTCTACATGAAAGGCTTTTGAGGGTGTGCATACATGTAGGATGGATGGTAGGGTTTTGGCTCCACAAGACTGGATTGCTAAAAGAATTATGGGGCTAGTAAAGGTTGATAAGACTGTTTCTAATCAATTGTTGATGGCTAACCTGAAGTTATACGGTGTGCAGCCATCAAGGCACCAGATCACAAGAGCAAAAAAGAAGGCTATGGAATTGATCCATGGAAATCGCGGGGACTCATTGAAAATGATCCCCCAATACTATGCCGAGGTTATGAAGATAAATCCAAGGAGTGTGACAATGATTCAGTATGAAATTGTACAATGAAATGTGCCAACAATACAGAGAGTATTTATTGTTTTCGATGGTACAAAAAAAGGATTTCTTGAAAAGTGCCAACCATATCTAGGGTTTGATAACTTCCACCTTAAGGGTTTGTATGGAGATGTGTTACTCAGTGCTATAGGGAACGACCTGCATGGAGATTTCTCCCCTCTGGTTGTAGTATACGTCGAAGGAGAGTCCCAAGGTAGTTTGATATTTTTGCAATAACGGTGAAGGATTTTCTTGGAGGTTTCGCCGAATATAGGCATTGGACTTTTATGAATGATAGGCATTGGACTTTTTTATTTTCTTCATTTGCATCAGTTAATTGACTGATCATTTGATTTTGATACTAATTTATTTAGATTCATAATTATGGAAATTTTTTAACATACCTGCTAGAGTTTATCATCGAATATTTGCTTACCACATTAGCATGATTTTGCATTGCTCATTCAAACTTGAATATTAGCTGGTTGATTTGTTGCCTAATTTAGTGTGATTCTAGTTGACAGTATCTCACATAAGAAAGTAACTTTTATGACCATATGTTTAATACAAAATTTTCTTTTATGACCACATGTTTATTGTTAAATTTATTATATACCCCTCTGTGTTGCATATAATTTTTGGCACAACCTGGTGTGACATGATTAAGTTCACATGAAACCCCCAACATATGTACAAAGTTATCTATCTACCATAATTATGTGTATATGTTATTGTATGAACTATTTTCTTCTGATTTGTTCGTAAGGTTCGCCTGAGGCTATTGAAGAATCAGTGACTCATGCCACACAGAGAAGGTGCAGCATGCATATATACGTAAATTTCAGGACGAAGTGGCCGACTGTAATTTTTAAAAAGTTCTTTTTAAATGCATCCATGGTGTACAATGTACGGGACTTTAAAGAGCATATGTTGAGAATTAAGGTTTTGGATACGGGTGCATATAACTACCTTGAAGGACTAGGGGACTCTTTCTGAGCACGGTATGCCTTCAACAAGCACCTCAAATGTGCTAATATCACAAAAAATCCTTTGGAATCCTTCAAAAATTGGCTTGGCTCCTTGAGTTATCGGCCAATTATTTCTCCGTTGGAACAATTGAGGTGAAAAGTCATGGGGAGAATGCATGAAGAGTGTTGTGTGGAGCACTGACCTCTGTCCCAGATCAGAGGAGATGATCAGAATTGCCATTAAACAATCCAGGAGGGTCTCCTTCTTCCAATCCTCAAACATAACGTATGACGTTGTCGATGGTGAGTATATTATATGGTTATGCTGGATACAAAGCCCTACGGATGTGGAGTTTGGGATCACAGGGGCATACCGTGTAAATACACAGCAGTGTTATTTTTGCACAAAAGGCACCCACTTTAGGAATACAGCGGCTCGATACTAACAAATGATTCATTTCAAAAGGTGTACAACCATATAATACTTCCTATGCCCTACAAGTCATACTAGAATAACGCCGATGCAATCCCGCACAACCTTCCAAAACTGAAAGCGCGAACATGAAGGCCAAAGACCAAGAGAGCAAGAGAAGATCGGGAAGACGATCTCAAACGGTCAAGCACTCATAAGTGCAGCAAGTGTGGGAAATTCGGTCACAACATAAAGACATGTGTTGGAGTCCCAACTGTCAAAGAAAAGAAATGGACATTGAGCAGAACTAATGTTTTAGAGGTATTGAATAATTTATTAGATACATTTGTTTTTGCAATCGCTTGTAACATAGATACTGTTTAACTACTTAAATTTGTTATCTTCTTTGTACAAGTGAGGGAGGGAACTTCATCCCAGACTACATGTGAACTAAGTGCAAGGCTTGGCACGAAGAGAGGAAGGCTGGACTTTCAAACTTTATAATTTTCACTATCACTAACACATTATGGAATCATTGCTATGACCATAAATTTGGTTTTTTTTGTAGACATGCATGGTACATGCACAGGAAGCAGTTTTGGAAACTGAGCAAGTTGAACTACATGTAAATATACTAACCTGTTAAGGATGCATTTTATTTTTTGGAATACTAAAACACACACATAGGATTACTATTAAGCAGAACATCCCGACGACATAAGATCATCCTGAAGTGAAAATTGATATTCCAGACCTAGGATTACAGGTATACACACTATTTTGTTTTTTGTTCACGTGATCTGAACTTGTTCAACATTTTTGTGGTTATGTTTGCAACTTCTTGGCTATTTTATTTTCTGAATTAATTTACAGTTCCTTTATAGGTTGTTCGAGATGTGGCATCCTAAGGAGCCAACACAAGTCAAGAAGAGGGCAACGAAGCTAAATAATATAAAACCACCGACTAGAAGGTCATCGATATTGAACAAGTTCTATGAAACTACTTCCCCACATGTATTATGAATTTTAAATTATGACTTCCTCCACAATTATTAGTGCCCCGATTAAATCAATTTTCTCTAAATTGTTTGAGGGGTTGAGGAAGATGATGGTATCACAAATGTAAAAAATGAAGGAAATCTGTTTGACTCGGACTTAGAATTTGGGCGACTGATGGTTGCATCATTAGAGAAGGTTGAGAAGCATTTAAACAGTTGATTCGTGCCCCACGGGTCATTAAAACCGTCAACCATTTTACAGGAGATAGGATTAACCCGCGGATTGCTTCACAAATATAGAATTTATATTGTTGCTCTCATTCTTACTACTAAGCTACACAAAGGTAGATATCGTCAAGTCCAGGGTTGTCCACGGAGATGCTAGGACCTTAAAGGTTAACTAAACACAGCCGCAATCGGGTCATCAATCCAATCACGTGTCCGGAATAGCTAGTATCACAAAACAGGGTTTGGGGGGGTTTATCAAACAACTAAAATCATGCAAAGACAGGGGAGAGTAAATTATATAAAACTGGCACTTGGGGATATTTGAGTTACATGACCAGTAGTATATTACGATCCCATATTCTATCAAGTACAAGATATATAAACCGAACCTAATACTTATGCCACATAGTGTGGTCGGTAGTCAACACTTCCCCCTATTTGTTACATAAGGGTAAGCGTGTATTCCTCTACTGACACCGCCTCCATAATTAGGGGAGTGCAACAGCGGCCATGCTTGCTGTGCATATCTGATTCTCCCCCGTAAGATTACATCCTAAGCACTCCACTATGAATGCTTCTCCATAGATCTACAGAGCAAGGGGATATGTGCCTTACTGTTGACTCTATGGTTGCAATGACATAGGTCAAATTATTCTAACCCTAGTTTGCTACTAAGCTATCTCTATCCATAACCTTCCGGGCTCCAGTCCACATGCATATATCCATACGGTCCCGGACTATTGCCTCCATATTACATCTACGTTTCACTCCCAAGGGGATATCAATAAATAAGCCAACATGAAAGTAGACTAAGGTGTATGCCAATATAGTGCAACAATCATGCAATTAACAAGAATTTAAGGAATAAGCCAACATAATTTTAATAAGCATAAAAGGATAGAAAAATCTTAGAATCTCACAAAATAACTACCAAGTCATGAATTCAAATATAAATCCCCAAGATAAATCACTACTCTCTAAGCATTGAATCCTAGTATTTCATTGGATTCAATGCCCTCGGGCAAAACAAGAAGAAATAAACTACTCTTAGGAAAAACTAGGAGAATGAAAATTAAACTTTCCAAACTTAGACCCTAGTAGTCATAGGATCCTATTTATAGTAGCTTGAAATGGGCCTCGAAAAAGGCCCAAAAAGAGGGCATTAACCCTAGCAGCCGTTGGGCACAGGCCGTGCTATAGCACACGACCCGTACTTCCCAACCTAGCATAGCCCGTGTAAAATGGCACCGGCCGCCAGCTGGGCACTGGTATTGGCTGTTCTGAGCGTACAATTGCACCGTCCGTCATGGGCCACTGGCTGGAAGGCGCTTCTTGATGAGTTGAACGACACGGGATGTGTAGAGAGTTGCAAGCCACCGGCTGGAAGTTTGATTTTCCATGTTTGAATGACGTAGGCCGTGTAAAATGTTACGGCCCACCGGCTGGGAGTCGATTTCTTGAAAATCGTTGTTGCGGATGTGCAAAACTTTGCGGCTGGTTTTCAAGCATTTAACCTTGGTTCGGCACGAGCCGTGTAGATTGGCACGACCCGTGTTTATAATTAGCTGGACGAGCACACAGGCTGGAGCGGGTCGTACTAATCCCTTTGGCCTGTACCAAAAGGACTTGGAACCATTTTTTTACCGGCACCGCCTGTGTAATTTTACAAGGCCATGTTGATTCTTCCTTTGTTTATCTTCGAATCCTCCTCCAGGATTGATTTCATCTATTACCACATTTTAACTCATGGCCTTCCGTCTACTACCATTCTTGTGAATGGATTTTTACTATCTACTACCACCTTTTCGGATGACCTTCTACAAACTACGCCGAAGTTCTTATGAGCAATCTAACAAATAAGCTCACAAAACAAGACTAAGGATTTAGACAAGAAAACCAACAATAAAATTAAACCCCTTGTAAGTACATAACATCCATCAAGTCTAATAAATCTACAAAACTAAGGATTTAGACAAGAAAACCAACAATGGCTATCTACACCCCTTGTAATGTAAACCCGACTAAACCTAGCAAACAACCATCCAAAACATAATACAAAATGTTTCAAATGCATTGGTTAACGCATGATTTTCGATGCAGATCAATCCCCCACACTTAAACCTTTACTCGTCCTCGAGTAAAGAAAAATGGTAAAAAAATCTAAGCAGAAAGTAGCATGCAAAAAGAGTTAATCAATATTTTCAACATTATTCCTAAGCAACCCTAGTTTCCCCAAAGATGTGAGACTCTCAAAAACCTCACTCCTCAAAGAAGCTAAAGTAACCTATCTAAGCGATCATACCAAGAAAAATGAAAGGTATACATGAGAAGTGTGAAACTAACTTACTCCGCCAAAGAAGCCACCAAAGACAATCCAAGAGACGCTTAACATAATTTTCAATTTCTCTAATTTTGCCTTGGAGCCCTTTCATTTTTTCATCCAAGCTTCACAAACATTGAACTCACTTTTCACCTTTTTCCACACCATGGCTTCTCACTTTTGCATAGGTTTTTCAACCTATCCGGGCCTTTCCCAATGTTGCCTGAGTCAACCTTTCAAGTTTTTTACTTAGCCAAGAATATATTTTTCATTTTTAAAAAAAAAATTAAAAAAATTTGTAGAAAAATATTGCCCTAAATGTGGTCTTCATACTACATAAATATGATCAAAGAAATAAAATGATAGAAAGAATAAAAGACAAAGGAATTTTAATGAAACTCCTAAGTTCCTAACAACTCCCTCCCCACACTTAAACCTTGCATTGTTCCCAATGAAAAAAAACAATAGAAATCATAAGTGGAGAAAGGCAAAGATAGTGGCACTTACTCTTGGGACCCCGAAGGTCCTCCCTCAAGTGTCTCGCCTCTCGCCTTCTTCTCATTTCTTCTTGCCTCATATCTTGCCTCTCAACGGGAACAAGGTCGTGGAAACCATCTAGCCTTGAAATATGGAACCTCTCAATCAATTTCTCAATAGACTCATCTTACACATCGGCTCTCTCATCCGTAATAGCAAACTCTTGCTTTAGCTTCCGCACAATTGAAGCACACCTAACTCTCCAAGCTTGCATTGTGTCACCATAGAATCCACCTAGTCCTTAATTGGTCGAAGAAATATACGAGTAGGTTGCCTTGGGTAGGTGGTGCCCTAGGGGGAATCTCACCATTATCCTCCTCAATGTCAATGTCTGGGTTATATAAAATGTTGTAGAAACCTTTTTCAAACCGAAGATCAGGTTCTAAAAAAGAGCCTTCAAGGTAATGCCATGGTCAATGGTGATGCATCCGGTTGAGGAAGAATCATGAACCTATAAACCAAAGAGCCACCGTATAACCAAATGAAGCGATCCTCCAAGGTAGTGGTAGCAATCATCGAAGTAGGTGCTAACTTATCCATAGTGAACCTCATCCCCTAACAACCTAAGTTTACCACGACAAAAAGAGAGTGAACCGAATGTCCCAAGTGTTGGGCCAAGAGTTCAACCATACCTCCCAACGGTATCTAACCACCATTTTTCTTCCCCGCGGCTAAGCATTCCTCAACGAAGGCCCCCACCTTGTTGGGGTGGATATTCCCTTCCGGGATCATTGCCCAAAGGATTTGGATGTCCCCGTTAGAGCATTGCGAGATCTCTCTCTGGAAAAACACTCACATGGACAGGATCCGGTGCACGTAAGGAAAAGATGGGTGGAATATTGCAGTACTCTTGGCGAAGTGAATCCTCTCCATGCCTATCAGGTTTCTCCAAAAGCTGCTCAATCAGAAGGGTAGTCCTTGCTGGTAAGTCCTTGGAACTTCCTTCCCATATTTTCACCCAAAATCTCGGGTAATCTCAAGACGTGTCATTTTTTATTCCTTGTGTTCCAAGTAGAAATGGATTATCCTCCTCTCATCATTGTTCGTTGCTTTCTCTAAGGTTGCCAAAAACTCCAAAGTCCACCTTATATAAGTTTTGGAGTGCATCTCCAAAAAGCCCTCTAGGTCTATCTAACCTAGCAAATAGGTGACGGGATCGAGTAGACCTAAAGCTCCCTAGGTCTCCTTGCATGAAAACTTTGTCTCCAAACTAGTTTTCTTTGGGCTATTTAGATATCTCTACCTTCGGGCCACACTCCCAAAAGTATTGGCCAATCCTATGAACTTTTCAACCACAAAGGGGGGATTAGGAGGGAGGGAAGTCGTTGGCTCTTATCTCCCAACTTTATCCATCTCTTCCCTTACTCACCCCAGGTAGTTGTTCCTTTCTTTGGCCTACTTCTCTTTGGAGCCATTCTATCACAACACGAAGAAGATGGTAATGGAAAGAATATACAAGCTTATGCATCAAGGATCATTCAACAAGAGCATTCTTCCTAAATAACCAATACAATGCAAATCTTATGATTCCAAACACAAATGTCATTCAATCAAGAATAATTCTTCCTAAAAGACCAAAACATGGGAAACCATATCATCTCAACACAAAGATTATACACTTCCCCCACACTCGATCCAACAAAAAATCATTCATATAATCCATATACATTCCTAAAAACATTCACAAATCTTGACATGCATGCTTCCCTTCACAACACAATCATGTTAAAGAAATAAAGTAAACACAAGTTTAAAATATTTTTATCTAAAATTTTGAGGCTAAGAGCTGAAAATCCACATAAGAAAAGGTAAAATGTACTCTCCTTTGAGAGAAAAGTGCTCAATTTTTTGAGTTCTTCAAATTGTGAAGTGAGAATGAGTGTTTTTATATGATTAGTAGTGGAATAAATAGCCTTTATGGATTGGGAAAGGTACTCTGAAATTTAATATAGAGAATCAAGGATCGCCCAAAAATGGGTTATTTAGGAGAGAGGAATAAAAGGAATAGTATTGGTCTAGGCAAAAATAGAAACTTTTGGGGACAAAAGTTTCACACAATTAATACACAAGGAAGGTGTTGATGTTTTGGTTAAGTACCATTAACACCAACAAGCTTAGAGAGTAAAAGACATGAGGAAATAATGGTTTAGAAATGTTTATTTCACCAAAAAAAATTAAGTTCCAAAAATCTGCATTTCCCCCCATTCGCAGACTGGCGCGAAGCAATGGCTCGGGTTGTGCCACATGATAGCCTCGTGTTGTTTCATCTTACATGAGCTGTGCCTCCATAGCACCTTCATTTTCCAAAAAAAAATCGACCAAAATCTATTTCCTTCTAATAAAAAACACGATACTCGATCTTAGAGTCATCAATTAGTTGGAGCTTCACACACAATCCATTGTTACAAAAAAAATATACAAAAATATAACTACAAAAAAATCAAAGCAAGGCAAGGTAAAATACCCCATATTTATTTGATCCGTACCTCACAGGGTCGTTAAAACCATCAACCTTTTACGGGAGATAGGATTAACCCGCGGAGCACTTCACAAATATAGAATTTATATTATTGCTCCCGTTCTTACTACTAAGCTACCAAAAAGGTAGTTAGCAGAAAATTTGGGGTCATCCACAGAGATGCTAGTACCTTAAAGGTTAGTAGATCACTTGTCAGGAATAGCAAGTATCACAAAATAGTGTTTTGGGGGGTTTTATCAAACTACTACAATCATGCAAAGATAGGAGAGAGAGTAAACTATGTAAAACTAGAACTTGGGAATTTTTGCATTACATGGCCGATAGTATATTTCGATACTAGTATATATCAAGTACAAGACGTATAAACCTATCATAATGCTTAAGTCACATAGTGTGGTCAGTAGTCAACATTTCCCCTTATATGTAACATAAGTATACACTTGTATTCCTCTACCCATACCACTTCTATAATTAGGGGAGTGCAACAACAGCCCTACCTGCTTTGCAAATATGATTCTCCCCCATAAGATGATGTCATGGACACTGCACTTCGAATGCTTCTTCCTAGACCAAAAGAGGCAAAGGGATAGGCACCTCATCGTTGACTCTAAGGTTGCAACGACATAGGTTGAATTACGCTAATGCTATTTTATTAATAAGATATTCGGGCTCCAGTATAGCTAACTAGTGTACGATCATCCGAACGTTGACTCGATTACCCATATGCATACAACCATATAGTCCCAGGCTATCGCTCCCCCCTATTACATCTAGGTTTCACTCCCTTGGGGATATCATTAAATGCGCCAACATGAAAGTAGACTAAGGTGTATGCCAACATAGTGTAACAATTATGCAATTAACAATAATTGAAGAAACAAGCCAACATAATGTTCATAAGCATAAAAGGATAAAAAAGATCATAGAATCTCACAAAATAACTACCAAGTCATGAATACGAACATAAATTCCAAGCTAAATCACTACTCCTTAAGCATTGAACCAAAGTATTTCATTGGATTCAACTCTCTTGGGCACAACAAGAAGAAATAAACTAAGAGAGAAGGGTTAGCCTCTTTCTCTCTCTATCTACTAGGAGAATGAAGATAAAACTATCCAAACTTAAACCCTAGTAGACATAGGATCCTATTTATTGTAGCTAGAAATAGGCCTTGAAAAAGGCCCAAAAAGAGAGCATTAACCCAAGCAGCCACTGGGCACGAGCCGTGGTATAACACATGGTTCATGCTGCCTAGCCTAGCATGGTTAGTGTAAAATGGCAAGGGCCACTGGCTAGGTGCTGACCTTGGCCGTTCTGAGCCCACGGTCGCGCTGTCCGTTATGGGCCACCGGTCGGAAGGTGCTTCCTAGTTAGTTGAAAGGCACGGGTCGCGTTGATCCTTGTGGTTCATTGGATGGAAGTTTTATTTAAATTTCTAAATGGCATGGGCCATGTAAAAATTTTCTGGTCGTCGACTGGGAGTCGATTTCTTGAAAACTGATGTCGAGGGTGTGCAAAACTTCACGACAGGTCTTCAAGCATTTGAATTTGGTTTGGCATGGGCTGTTTAGAACGACATGGCACATGCACATACTTAGCTGCACAAACACACCAACTGACTTGGGCCGTGCTTATCCTTGTGGCCCGTGCCAAAAGGACTAGGCAACATCGTGTTGGCTGGCACCACTCGTGTAGTTTTACACGACCGTTCTAGTTCCTCCTTTTCAATTTTTAGCTCCTCCTCTAGGCTTGATTCTATATACGACCACGTTTTATCTCACGGCCTTCTGTGAATTACCATTCTTAGGAATGGCTTCCTACTATCTACTACCACCTTTGCGGATGGCCGTACGAGCAATCTAACAAATAAGCTTACAAAATAAGATCTAGATATGCTTGTAAGGGCATAACATCCATTAGGTATAATAAGTCTACAAAACTAAGGATTTAGACAAGAAAACCAACAATGACTATCTAACCCCTTGTAATGTAAACCCGACTAAACCTAGCAATCAACCAAACAAAACATAATAAGAAACGTGTCAAATGCATTGATTAACGCTTTATTTTCGGTGCAGATCCACAATCAGGATGATTCATCCTTGGCCTTTTCTACCCCACGCGTCGATTCTCTAATTGAAACTAGTCCTGCAAACAACAATGGTGATGCACAGTCGGACAACATGCTAAGGATCAGACAGAAAATGTGATCAACAATAAGACCGTGGTTGAGGTAAACGAGGGTGATGCTCAGACCGTGGATGAAATTATTGAGTGGAATGCTAATTCCACACCTTTGCACATGGATGAGGTCGTAGCCACTGTAGCACAACAATGTTTTGTCCACGAACATGCTGGCGACAACAACGGTTTACTGCTCGACGAAATAAAGGAAAACGTGCCAACCTCTATAGAAATTTTGCACATACCAAGAGTCTACAACGGAGAGGTAAAATATGACTAATTAATCATATATCCATTAATTTTCCACATATATAATTACATTCTTATTCGTTGAATTGAATCTGCCATCTTAGGGAAATGTTGCTACAATGTTCAACCTCGCCGATGGGAAGAGACTTGAAGACCTTCCACCTATCGATCTATCAATTCCAAAGGTAATGTTTCCTAATAGGGCCTTCAAATTCGATAGCTTCTAGGGCTTTTTTTAAAAAAATTATTGAACTATTGCTCTTTTTATTTAGGCTGCTAGTCCCATTGTAACCGGTATCAGGGCAATTAAAAATATGGTGTGGGGGAGAACTTTTATTTATAGGCCCAGGGCTGAAAACTTGTTGGGGTCAACCTTAGCTCCTGATGTGGTTCCAAACTCTGTGAATGGTTCTGCTGCTTCTTTTGATCAACTTAATTAGTTCTTATTTTGGTGCTTGAAGGAACTATGGACTTCTTTTCTTTATGTAATTCTAACTCAACAAAATGAACCTCATGTTACAAAATAGTCTTTTGTTTATGCTTTTGTGGATTTTTGCCCCGGGTAGATAATGTTACGAACTAGCTCTAGGTTATGAACCCGATGCTTTTGTGATTCTTATTCCATCTGGCTGACACTTTAAACATTATTACGGCTGATTATTTATTCAATGTCTCATTTGTTCAATTTACATATTCGGTTCTCTTTCATGGTTGCTTCTAAAAATAGATTTTTTGTGCAACATAACCCATATTTTTAATAGATGCGCTCATATAATCCTACTCTTTTATTATAAGTTCTCATATAACCCTTATAACCATGCGGTACTATACGAAGTTCATTTATGACCCTACTCGTGCTAAAAAACAATACCATACAACTTCGATGCTCAAACTTTATCAAACCATTACTCCTCAACAAAAGTAGTACACTTGCAAGGTTATTCTAAAATTTTAAGTTTTTAATCAATTTGAATCAAAACCCATAAACAAACATCAATCACCTAAATTCCTTCCTTACTTCGACAGTCCTTAACAATAGTCACTACCTACCTAACTCCAACACCAAATATTCATGCAATCTTCAACAAATCAATTTCCATCAATTGTGAAATAGATATATTAGAAAACAAACCACATTCGCTCCCAAAAAGACATAATTAAGATAAGTCCCTGCCTTGCTTATCTCGCTAAAGTTGCACAGCTTAAATTTTGCAACGTTGCGAGTTCCAGCGGCCAACAACACCTCTCCTTTTACATCTTCAACTGCAATTCTCCAAACATCACAATGGGAGTTAATTGAAATTATAGAAATCCCTTTGCCTCTTTCAACCGCATCTACAATCACTAGTCTTTGAAAACCATGTTCGGTGCATTGATAATAATAGCTGCTGGAATTTTTAGATGGCCTCAAAATGCATATTGACGTTTCCATCATACATATCGGTCAAATAACACGCCCTCAACAGATGCAATTGCTATAGCCAGAGCCCTTCATGTCCGTTGCATAACAAAAATAACTAAACACTTAACACCAGATACACAACATCTACTAATGCCCTAAATTCCCCCACAGAATTAGCACTCTCCTTTCACATGTCAATTACACCTAAATGAGAAAAATCATATTAGGGTTCATGTATCATGCAAGTTCAAGTTCCTAAGCATACATTTACTGTAGACAAACATGAATTGAAGATGTAGCTCTGAACCTACCTTTCCGCCAGAATTCAAACCTCTCCTCGTGAAACCAGGACCATATTCAAGGGTGATATGAATTATACTGACAAAAAATAAAACGTCTTCTTCCCATAAATTCTGAGAAGATCAGGGGTGGAGTAAAAAAAATTCAGGGGGGTGTAACTTTCAAGGGTAGCAAAAACTCCCTAAACTATCGGAACTGAGCCAGGGCGGCCGCATCGACTCAACCCCCTTTAGTTCCGCGAGTGCTCCTAGGTGGGTAAGTCGCTCAAGCGCAACTCTGAACCCAGCAAATTTACGCAAAGAAATAAAACGATTCAATGACCTAATAGTTTATATCCACCAGGTCAAATATGTGGGCCCCATTTTTTTAAAAGGGTAAAAATATCTAAATTATTTCAGGAGAATTAAATGGGGATATTTTGTAAATTCATTCCCCGTCAACGCTGGAAATTTGAGGGTCAACATTGGTCAACGTTACCTGGGTATAATGGCACTTATTTTTGCCGGACTTGGTATATCCACACTTTTGAACTACTTACTAGTTAAGAAATGGCCTATTGAAGGAAATTTTACTAGATCAAAGAAGATACTTTTGGTCCTGCCTTTGATCGATTCGATTAAACCCAGTTCGAAAAACCGCCTTCTAATAGGACGATTAGGTTCTGAATTCGGAACCTATGTCGTTGGTCACAAAAAAAAGCTGCTGGAAACCTAGGATTCTAGTACCCATCAAGAGAAACAGATCTGAAAAGGGAAATATTGCAGGGCTTAACAAACAACAATACAGACCATTGAAACCATTGTAACCAAACAATAAATAATATACAATACATATTTGTGTACGAAAAAACAGCAAAATACTCAAATTTTCTAGCACGATGGAGTTGAGGGAGGAGCGGAAGAGGCGACGTGGCTACGCAACAAAGGAGACCCGTCTGACACTGATGTGTCCATTTTATATGTATATTTTGGGATCTTTTTGTATTCATTTTGGTATACTTTGGTGACTTGAAGAC
>JAULKK010332237.1:0-10854 GCA_032355705.1 Rubia peregrina | reverse complement strand
CAATTCCGTATAAAAAGTTGATATTTAGAAAATATATGTTAAGATGAATTCAACAATATATCACATGATATATTTATGGTCAAAGTTTGGCAAATTTGACTTTGACAAACAAAAATATGCCAATTTTGCTGGGACGGAGGGAGTATATCCCTATAAGAAATTATCCACGGGTCACCCGTTACCCAACTCAACCCGACCCGATCCAAAATTATCCAACGAGTAACCTGTTATCCAACCAAACTCAACTCAACAATCACAACTCATTTATATCTATTAACTCAATGAGTCACTATCCAATAAGTGAAAATTGTAAGTCCCAACCCAAATCTAACATGGTCACTGAACATTTAAGAACAGAACGTTAAACCCATATCAAACATGAATTTCAAATGATCTATTTGTATTGAGTATAAACGATTTGAGAGACCACTATATTATTAGTACCATACATTTTTACTACAGTTTTTTCTGCACTCTTTTAGCCATCAAGTGTTAAAACTGATAAATTAAAGATATTATATCAGGTCAACCATTAATTTTTTATCTATATTGTTACCGGCCTTGTTGGTGAAAGGTGGTAATTTTTTATTACTTAAAGTCAAAGTTTATTTTGACTACTAAATTATTTCATGCACTTTAATCCACTGGGAAAGGGAGTAAACGGAGGAGCGAGGGGCACTGCAATTGAGAAAGAAAAAAAATGCATTTATACCCCTCAGTTATTTGGTTTGTACATATATACCTTTCAGTTTTTTTAAAATGCATTCGTACCCCTAATGTCATATGAAATATTGGTCAACTTTGATCATTGTTGGATTCAAAGGAAATTACCATTTTGTCATTTCAAAATAAAAACCCTCAATTATGTTTACTCAGGTTAACCCTCATTTCCGTTGACTCAATTCCATCGAAACAAAAACCCTCAATAAAAACTCTAAATTCCAAGCGTTATCATACCCGCGTGCGGCTAGACTCGAATAACTCAGGGTTGGCAGAGGTGACGATGAGAGAGGCTAATGATGGGAAATGGAGGGTTGGAGATGGAGCGGTTGGGAGGCGATTACCGATTGGGCTGGAGGGTCAGGATTTACCGTAGATGGGGCTAAGCTTGGGAGAGAGGGTTCCGACGATGAGGATAAGGATGAAGGGGTTTTGTTGGGGACGTGGCTGGCCTTGAAGGGAGAGGGTTGTGGACAGGGTTAGGTCGCGCAGAGCATTGATGTGGCGGGCAGGTTTAGAACCAGAGTGGGCGGGTGGCATTGATTCGGGTGACAGGTGGCATCTATTCGGGTGACCGGTGGCATCTATTCGATGGCGTCGAACCAGAGCGGTCGATGGCATCGAGTTAGAGGTATCATCATCGATTGAGGTGGCAAGAGGCGACAAGTTTTAGGTTATGGTCGACTGCAGTGGCGGGAGATGGCGGGTTCCGACTTTGATTGAGGTGGTGATGGTCATCTGCGGGTGTGTTGGTGGGTGTGGTGTTGGGGGTGGGTGTGGTGTTTGGGTTTAGCCATGCCAAGAGTCGACGAGGGGCTATTTTAGGGGTTGTGGGGGGGAATTGTGGCTGGTGGAGAGGAGGTGGCAAGCTTTTTGGTTGGGAAGGGGGTGTTTTTCGGAGGGCATCGACAAGGAGGAGGTGGCGGAGTAGGTGGTTGGGTCGTGAGGGGGGGGAGGGTGTATCGGTGGGGTGATGGCAAAGCAGCTGGTGGTAGAAGAGCGGCTGGAATTTTAGGGAGGGGTATTTTGATCCTTTCAAATTGGTCAACGCTGAAAAAGTCAAGGTCAACACTAAAAAACGACATCAGGGGTACGAATTACTGAATCAGTGCAAATCTAGGGTCATAAGGGAACTTTCAAAAAAACTCAAGGGTATATCTACACAAACTATAGAACTTGGGGGCATGAATGTATTTTTCCTGGAAAAAAAGATGCACACTGTATTAAATTGAAACTCTAAGCATTTTGAAGAAGAGTGGGGTTTCCTGACAGACGACCTGTCTACAATGTTATGGACAGTCAACTTATTTTTTACCTTATACACTGTGTTTGTTAAATTACATACTCCTCCGTCCCAGCCGAATCTGCACACTTACTATTTGACAGTAAAAGTTGTTAAACTTTGACCATATATTTGAATATGTATATGAACATAAATATTATTGTATGAGATATTGTTAGATTCGTTGTAACATGAAGTTTCTAAATATCAATTTTTATGCGGCGCTATTGTCCTAGATACACATATCTACAGTCAAACATATTTCTTGGATACCGTGAAAAAGATTCTGTGCACATTCCCCTGGGACGGAGGGAGGACTAAATTTAGAAATTTAAAAATAATTTTTTACATTCCACATTCACATTTCAAATACACAATATTACTTGTTTTAACTTTTAAAATATAATATTTAAACTTTATATAAAAAATACAACATTTAAAGTAAAAAGTACAATTGACTGTCCATAAATTTAGGCAAAGACCACATTTTCTGAGACAATTTCAAGAAAAAGGGCCAAGGATATTTATAAAATTAAGGGCAAAATACAAATGTAACCCTATTATTTTTGAAAGTGTCAATCTAACAGTGTAAAATCTGAAAGTGCGATTCTAAACCTAATTTTTTCAGTAAATGTGCCGATATAACCTTTTCGCACTATTGCGCCATTGACTGAATCTATTCCGGCATTGACCTAAATAAAAAAAGACAAAAAAATAACCCTGACCTTAAAATCAAAAATTTCATGACAAAACTACCCCTAATTACCCTAGCTCCGCCACTGTTTCTTGGCCTCTGCCACTGGCGCCGCTACTGGCCTTCGTCACCGTCAGAAATTACTCAATCAGGAGCTCTTATGTTTTGCGCTTTTCTTTGATCGTTGTTAAAATTCTCCGTGTTTCTTCAAAAAGATGAACAAATTGTACATGAAGGCTCTGTACCACACAAAATATACAGGAGAGCTTGTGTAGTACATTGCGTTTTTTACATTGCTCCAAACGTTACCAGAACTAAGATTTCAATCAACTATGCATCATACTCACTTTGAATGTACATCAAAGCTTTGAATTTTCTTGAGTACTTAGCTCCGCCACCTGCACGCCACCATCCAAACTCTGCCTTCAAGAAAAAGACCGTGACAGAGAAGATGGTAAGGATTGATAGACATTCGAACCGGCAAATAGATGAATAATGTCATTAGCTTATAGTAATGATGATCTCTTCGACATACAATTCTGCCAGCACAAATTGAAACTTCACCCAACATCAGAATTGGTCATTTATGCAATAGGATCATTAACGAGTTGTTTCTTGATCCAGGTTGAATCCATTAGAGTTAGATGCAAATGGTTTAATTTTTGAAACCAGAAATAAAAGGGGGGGACGCATTTCTGAAATGATTTAATTTTTTTGTTAATTATCCGCCCAGATTTATCGAAAAAGAAAGAGAGAGAGAGAGGGCGCATTCGCTGAATGTTGTTAAGGAAATAGAAACCCTTTCCTCGTAGGAAAGGTTATAAATGGTAGTTACTTAATAGAATTAGTTTCCTTATAGAATTAATTATAAATGATAATTTCCTTATAGAATTAGAATTGTATTCCCGTTAGACTTTGGTTTATTATAACACTATATATTGTAACCTTCATCATTGGTGAGATGTGTCATTGATGTGATATCAATGCACCATTAATAAAGTACTTTATATTTTATCATGGTATCAGAGCATAAAAATTCTGAGACCTGCATCCTAAATAAATCTGCTGCCGTTTTCCGCCAGAGCTGCTGCCGTCAAGCTGCGTGTTACAATACATGCTCCGCCACCATCATCGATTGCCCTGCTGGTTGCTATTTTTCCGATCGCCACTATCACCTCAACGGTTGCCGCGATCCGTACTACTCCGATCTACCGCCGATGGTCGCCACAACTTCTTCTCCAGCTACCGTGCACGTTTGCTGTCCCTGCTTACCCGGATTCATCGTGTGTGTTTTTCACGCGCCGCTGTGTCCAACCTACCGTACCACCGATCATGTGTCTCACTAATCTGCACCAATGGCTACTACTGGTTCCAGTTCTGATGTTGCTGCGCAAACCCACATCGCTACTGAAAGTTTTTTTTAATGATGTGCAATTTCATAATCTTTTTCGCAAGTTGGACATTCTTGATCATCATGCTCCAACTTGAGGGAGGGTGTTAAGGAAATAGAAACCTTTTCCTTGTAGGAAAGGTTATAAATGGTAGTTACCTAATAGAATTAGTTTCTTTATAAAATTAGTTATAGATGGTAATTTCCTTATTTACTTAGAATCTTTTTCCCTTAGACTTTGGTTTATTATAGCACTATATATTGTAACCCTCATCATTAATGAGATGCGTCATTGATGTGATATCAATGCACCAGTAATAAAGTATTTTGTATTTTATCATCTATTTTCTTGATCAAAATGTTAATTACATGTATTCATAAAAAATATTTAAAAAAATATTTTTTTGAACTAATCATATACTATATGATAGGTATAAAAATAAAAAAATGAAAATATTTGTAGCATTCATCATTTAAAGGTTTCCATGACACTGATGGTTTGCAAGTAGAGAGTAGATACTCTTCTAATGATGCAGCATGCCGAGGAGAGGAAATGGAAATGGGATCTTGTTCTGATCATGAGGAGGATCACGTGGTAGACAACACCTGGGCCCAAAAACCCAAGAGAAGCACCAGGTTAGCAATTGAATGAAACAGTTAAATATGGATAGCATGCATATTAACATCATGCTTTGGAATGTTAGGGGCTCAGGCACTTCTGATAAAAGATTAAAGAGGTTATCAGTAAAACACAAAATATATCTCTTATCCATAAATAAACCTATACAACAGATGGAAATAAGGAAATCTAATCAGAAGAAATTCTGTTTTCGAAATTGGTTTTACACAAACCATAGTAAAATATGGGTTTTTACTCTCATAAGGTCGCTGTCACTTTAATTTCTGAGCATCATGGGTTTATCTACTAGAAATCGAGGGATAAAATGACTAAGATAAGTTTCAATGTCTATGTTATTTATTCCCCCAAACAAATGAGGATAGATTAAAATGTACAATGAAATCATGGGCCTTATAGACACTGAATATACAATACTAGGTAGAGACATCAATGCCATAAGGAATCTGGAAGAATATTCCGGGTTTCGTAACCTGGATTTGAACACCATCGAGACTTCAATAATTCCACTTATAACCAGAATTTAAATGAGATTAATAATGTTGGTAACCCCTTCACTTGGAGTAATCAAAGAAACTTCTAACCTACGTCCAAGAGGTTAGATAGATTTCTAGCTAATTAAACTTTTTTCATGATAATTTTAACATATCCTTAGTTCAGATACTAAATAGGACATCCTCGGACCATTCTCCTCTATACCATGAGATTAGAAATGATCAAACCACATTCTTCACACCCTTTCGATTCTAGGAAATGTGGTTCCTTAAGAAGGACTTAATGAAACTTGTTGAGGATAACTGGAAAATATGCATCAAAGCCCAGGGACAGTAAAGACTTACCTTAAAACTCTAAAGTTAAAATGAGATTAAAATATGGAATAAAAATATTTTTGGTAACATAAAGAATAACATAAAACAAGTTGAAACTCAGGTCCCATCTCTGGAGGAAAAATATGACCAGATCCACCTCCTCAATGATAAGATAGAGTTGAACAAAGCCATGACCCTTCTAACTAGATACATTTTAGAGAAAAACACTTTTCTAAAACAAAGATAGAAAGAGAAAGGGTTAAGGGATTGAGATTGTAACATTGAATATTTCCACAAAGGCACTTTCATTGTGCATTCCTTGGCTCCACCTTCCATTGTCCATGAAAAAAGGTGGTTCTAAGAACCGCCTTTAAAAATACCGAAGAAGGCGGTTAAATACCGCCTTTAAAAAGTCTCGAGAACCGCCTTAAAATATTTCCGTAACCGGAAATATAGAGTTATCCCTCAGGCAATGGGCATTAGTTTCCGGACTCGGAAACTCATATTTTCCAAGTTCGAAAACATGTCAGTCGGCTCTTCAGTAATTGCTACACAATTTCCGAATTCCTGTCCATTTTCTGTTACCATTCTGTCAAACGATTGCTTCAATTTTGGCCAAATGATATTTATTTCCGAGCTTGGAAATGGTTTCGTTCCTAATGTCACAGAGTTCGGACAAGAAGAATCATGCCTATGGTTTAGGATTTGTATGGTCCGAATATGTTTCTGAATTTGGAAATGGTTTCTGATCTTTTGGTCATAAAATATTTCTATTAATATTTCTAGCACAAAAAGGTCTCAATACACAACAACAAATATATCACAATAGATGAAAGTATCTTGCTTGTTGACAAAAATTTATAGATAACGCTAACCAAGAAATAATCTATAGATAGGAATAAGAAACACTATGAATATATTCCTACAGTTATAACCTTCATCATCAATCTAATTGTGTTGCTCTAACAATATCCAGATTTCCTAGGGTTGCTGATCGATTGAGTATTAGATGTCTAGCCAAAGAATTCCTCGCATTGTTGATATCATCTTGGGAGTAGGGCTTTGATTCCTTCTAGAAAATCTGTCAATAACTAGTTAGAGGCAAATATTAGAAAGCTTAGTTAGATAGGTTGCTAGAAACAAATGTCCATGTACCTTGTCAATTCGAAGTAAGTTATCTTTGACTTCTAGAATGCACTCATCCGCGTATAACATGATGTAATAGCCGCACTCCCAAGTTGTGCCTCTTTCTTGTACTGATTTAAAATAACATAAATGTGTAACCGAACTCTTGTATCATATAAGTATTGTAAATTGGAATTTTATTGATCATAGTCTACCTTTTTTTCAACCAACTCAAAATTAATTGTATTTTGCTCGCTATTGTCATTCACTGCCAATTCCAAAATCTTGTCAAATGCATCAAACGGTTGGAAGTGTAGGGGATCCATCCAATACAAGCAGTTATAGGTGGGACAATCAAAATTGGTCTCCAATGGTCTGTGAGTAAGAAAATTAAAATTATCTACAATATATCCGGTTTGGCCACTACTCAATAACATGAAAGCAATCATAAATATTATAATCCAGAACAATAGATGCAAGCATGCAATCAAAGGATTAAAAGCTAATTAGATCTCACAAGAATCGACGCCAGTACTTCATAGATCTTTATTGGAAAAGATGAATTTAGCAAGAAAACATAATTAAATTAATAATTAAAAACATAAAAATTAATGATGAAAATTGGCTGAATAAAAATACTGATAAGCTCAAAAACCAAATATTGTTCTGTGCAGCCTGAACTGTGCGTGTGTTTCTGTCTTCTTTGCGTCTGAATACCAAAATGTATGGAAAATTAATACAACCAAGAGATAGATAAGGAATAAAATAGGTCTTTCCTTATCTATTTAGAATTCAAATTAGATAAACACAATATTCCCTCCTACAATTTAGGAGTCTTCAAATCAATCCAATTTCTTTTCCAACTATATTTTTACTTGCCATAATTTCAGCAAAATAATCATCGGCTCTCCTCTTCCATCTCCAAGCATAAATAACAACTTCCTTCATGTTTCCGCCGACCACAAACTGCAGCAACTTGGCAATTCAGCCTCTAAATCTCTCAACTCCAATAACATTCCAAATAACATAAATATCCAAGGATTTTACTTAACATTTCAGCTCAATAACAACCCAAAACACATGATGAAATCAACCCAATCACACTATACTCCGCTTCAGCAGAAGAACACGAAACTCTTGGTTACTTCTTGGTCTTCCATATAACCAGAAAATCACCAATCGTCACAAAGTACCCAGAAAGAGAGCGTCACATAATGGGACAAGCAGTCCAATCAGAATCACAATAAGTAGTCAATTGTAACGAACTATATGAAGAGAGAAATAAACCTTGACCAGGATGACTCTTCAAGTAATGAAGAACTCGAATCACAGCTTGCCAGTGAGGAATACAAGAAGACTTCACAAACTGAGCAAATGTATGAACAGAAAAACTCAGCTCAGGACAAGTAATAGTCAGGTAAATGAGGTGATCCACCAAGCGACAATACTGTTCCAGGTCATCATAAAGGGGGGCCTTTCAACTTTTGCAAGATCATGCCGTTCCACAAGATCATGTTGTTGCTCAATCGGTTTAGAAGCCGATAAACCTGTGTCAGATAAAATATCCAGGGCATATTTTCTCTGTGAAAGAAACATCTCATCCGGTCTTCTAGAAATCTCTATACCCAAGAAATACTTAAGTGTATCAAGATCTTTCATATGAAAACATCAACTCGGGTATTTCTTGAATTTAGAGATAGGCGACGTAGAACTTCCAGCAATGACCAAACCATCTACATAAACAAGCACTTTCAAGAAACTGAGCCACGAGCGAAAGCAAATTGAGAGTAATCTGCCTTACTCTGAACAAAACCAAACACATGTAAAACCTGAGCCAATTTCAAAAGGAGCCTGCTGAAGACCATAAAGAGATTTATGAAGGCAAAAAACCTGGCTAGAAGGCGCAGAGTAGCCCGGTGGAGGTCGCATAAAGACCTCTTCATGCAAATCACCATATAGAAAAACATTATGCACATCCATCTGATGCAGTTCCCAGCCACAAATGACTGTAACTGATAAAAACAAACATACCAAACTCATCTTTGCAACAGGGGAAAATGTCTCAGTGCAGTCAATTTCTTCCTTTTAGCGATTTCCAAGAACATCCAAGCGCGCTTTGTGACGTTTAATGGTACCATCAGACTTGAACTTGGTACGATACACCCATTTGCATCCAATAGCAGTTTTATTCAGAGGTAATGAAGACAAAGACCATGCCTGATTGCGCTCAAGTGCCTTAATTACATCAGCCATTGTATCACGCCAATGAGCATACTTCAAAGCCTCGGAGTAAGTAGTCGGATCTGCACTAGAGGTTACTGTACCCAAAAATCTAGAATGCATACTATAAAATTTATCGCAATTTACAAAATTCAGTTAAAGGAACGAGAACACCTGATTAATGTGACGTTGCAAGTGTGGTCATAGCAGTGGAGGGGTTATTAATACTAGAAACAAAGCAGACATAATCAGACATATAAGTAGGAGGTCCACGATCGCAAACACTATATCGGACAAGAGGTAGCTCGGCCATATACGACAGCACCGGGGAGTCAACTAACGAAGCAGGCAACTGAGTAAAGGCAGGCGAAGGAGGAGCGTGCATCGTGTTATTGACCTATGGTCAGAAACAACATTAAACTGATTAAATAAATGTAGGGTAGTACTCCATTGGTCATCAGACAGAGCAGGACCGAAGTAAGCACAGGTAGGAGCAAGCTGGTCGGCGACCGCAACATGTCCAGGTGGGAACACGGCGGTGCCGGTAAAAGGTGGTGTCCTCTCTCCCAATATTATTCATGTTTTAAATAACATGAATAAAAGTAATGTCTCGTTCAGAAGGGTGTTGACTAATGTTGTTGATGTGAATTGCACTTATTCGACCAGTATTGAAGCTCCCAGTGGAATGAAGATGTTGGTGGAACCATCAGTAATACATTTTCAAGGGAAGTTTTATAAAACTGAGTTCAAATTAACGGTTGAGATCGATTTTGGAAACATGATCAGGGTTAGCTACCTTGGTAACTACGGTTATTTAACATGGAAAGAGGTCAATGGAAGTCCGGCGGCGGTGGGTGGCGGTCCTACGGTGGTTCGGTAGCGGCAGGTGGTGGTCCAACGTCGGTTAAGCGGCGGCGCGCGCGTTCCAGTGGTGGTCCAGCGGCGGCCCGGTTGTGGTCCGGCAGTGGTCCGGCGGTAGCGAACAGCGGTCCGGCGAAGTCAACGCCGGAAATGAGGTATGAGGGTTATATTGGCACTTACATGAACTAGTTAGAGTTATTTTTGCACTAAAAATTATCTCAGAATTATATTGACATTTATGGTAAGTAGGTACGATTATATTTGAACTTTTCCCACATATTAATTACTCTAGATCTACTATTGAACTGATATATTAGATGCACTATGTAATTGTGTTATATTATTTTTTACGCATACAAAATATATTGTAAATTACTAGACTTTGTGTAATTGGCGACTCCAACAACCCTTATTTGTAAGAAAATAATACATGCATAGAAGCAAGACAAGTATAATGGCGAAAAGGCTTTATCATTGACACCTCTAACAACTCTAACTGGGAGATAGTGGTGTCAATTCGTGTAATCGTGTCAGATTCGTATCGGGTTGAAAATGGTTCGGGTTAAAACAGAATCGAATCAATTTTTAGTTGTCGGGTCGTATCAGATCGTGTTGGGTTACTGTCGTGTCGAGTTGATACGTGTTGGATTTTTTTCTCGTGTCGGGTTACTGTCGGGTCGGATTACTGTCATGTCAGTTTGATACGTGTTGGATTTTTTTCGTGTCGAGTTAGGTCGGGTCGGGTTTCTGTCGGGTTAATTTGAAACGGGTCAGTTGTTTAATAACTTGCATAAATATAGAAATATTAAATTAAAAAAATTGCGTCAGTTGTTTGTGTCAGGTCATTTTTTATTCTTACATAAATATAGAATTATTAAATAAATGATTTTTCGGTGAATTGTGGGAAAGCGCTAGTACATGTTCTTTAGTAACTTGCAGTTGATTACATAGAAGTAAGAAAGACAAATCGAAAATTACGGATATGTTCGTGTGCCCGATCGATGATAAATATTTCGTTACTGATTTGGAAAATAAAATGGGGGTGTATAGAGAAGCATCACGTTTGAGCGGATTTCAATTTGGAATTATGAGTAAAGTTTTTACCTTTTGCACTTA
>JAULKK010332218.1:0-10855 GCA_032355705.1 Rubia peregrina | reverse complement strand
GGGGCAACTCTTACGTGGTTAAGGTGTTGCCTTTGGTGGTTTTATCCTGGGGAACGATGCCCATACGGGGCTAATTCATTTCAAGGGCAGTGAACGTTGTTCGCGACTCCACCTTTACGTGATTTAATTAAATTTTATTTTTGAAATTTAATTAAAATTGCTTTATTTCCAATTTATTTGCAACATAAGGAACTATTATATGATTTATCACTCGATGTGGAGAGGTTGACTCATCGGAAACTTCCACGATGACTAATATTCCTGTTCTACCCCCTGATCAAACTCTCTCATCTGGCCGTTATAGCTAGAAGTGCACCAAACCCACTGACCTTCTCTAGCCCTCACTACCATGGTTAATAAACTTGCAACCGCAAAGTAAATTAAACATGGTAGTTGCATGGGTCACCATGACCATGCAACAGTTTATGATTTTACACCCGAGAGAATTAGTGTCTTACTATTACCCTCTAGAATTTTATCCAGACTAGTTTTCTACAAACACATTGATGTGGGGGATCCTTTCGAGCAAGCATAATGTCCAAAATCAACTTAGGGTCATAAGTCTGCGTAATTTTCCTGCAAAACAAGGTCCTTAAGAGATCCCCGGGAGATGGCCCCGATGCCTAGTTCAATGTCTTATCTTATAGCTATTTTCTTGAGAAGAAATACCATTACCTGTCTCTTTGTTCACAGTCTATACTTATAGTTTGCGTAATGCATGATCCCTGCTGATCGTGGTCCACGTTAACCTTCTCATTACCAAATCTTGGCTTTGAGGAGATAATTATGGGCGTTAACCATCTTCCTCCTTGAGCTGGAGTTTTTCTGCGTACTGTGAGCTGGACTTGTTGCTCGCCTATACACTTCACTGGTCGTGAAGTGTTGCCTTTTGGCTTAGGCCTTGCATGTCTCAAGGAGGTGTATATCATAAGTCCCCCCTAGCCAAGGGGTCGTAGTGAGCTAAGCTGGCGTGGTTTTTATTGGTAAGAAAAAGGTGAAATGATGAGCTAAATTAAAAAGGCAAACACGAAACATTTTTTAGAAAGTGGTAAAGTTTGGTGGCAAAGTGAAAGGTGGCTCTTTGGGTAAATATTTGTGGGGAAGCTTAAATAATATGTTTATTTATGTATCTAACAGATACTTATTCTCACGCACATTTAGAGGTGACTTGAGACTATAAAAGGGTTCATGGTGGTGTAATTAAGGATTAGTGCAGTAAGTAATCACCAACCAGTTTGAGCTTCCTATTGCCTAAAGTCATGTATTGTGGTATAATGTGGAAAATATTAGCGGTGATAGCGTTCTTACTCTGGGGGATGTGACTGTTCTAGTTAGAAAATATCCTTACTTGTCAACATGTGAGCTCATAGCTCCCGGCTCTCGCGAAGTCGTAATAAGGCCTCCTCCCGAATGTTCAATATTTAAGTGTGTAAGCTACAGTATGGACTGATTCTTCACATACCATGCTACTTCCTGAGCCTCTTGGGGGCTAATGGGTGCCCCAAGCTCAGTTGCATCCATGTGGGTAGCCATTTTAATAGGCTTTGATAAAGTGTGTCGCGAGGTTAAGCAAGAAGTAAGTGTGTAGTTGTTCTATGCATATTACCGTCTTTGTAGGGTGTCTGTCATGGAGAGTTGGGTGTTGTTTGAACCAACAATGCCAAAGGTTGATATCGTGCAGGGAGTTTCTGGTGATTGTGGGAGCTGGTGTGGAGAGGTTCTAGTATGTGAGATGTTGTTTTAGTAGTGTAGTGCCATTGTGGGAGGATAAGATTTTATTGGATAGAGAATTAAAGGGGGGAAATGGTTAGGCCCAATAAAGAAGTTGTAGCCCATGCAGTGCGGGCTGAGTGGGTTAATGGCCTTCTAGGTATGGAATTTAACATAGACATGTCATTTTATTGTTTTTATCATGTAAAAATAGCAGGTGCATATATGTGCAGTTGTGGAGTTTTGCACTTTAGCAGGGATGTTGGCTCGTAATCAGGGGACTGACGCTCTTTGCAGTCATTGTGGGGGAAGTTTTCCAAAGGCCTGACTCCCACTAAGGGTTTATAATTTTGGTGAGACCGGCCTGGAGAAAGCTCCTCCTATAAAGTATAAAGGTAATGGGGAATATGGGATAAAGCTAGGGGGTATTCCTGCAGGTGTGGATACCAGAAGCGCTCCACTAGCTCTATTGGTTATGCTATATAGGTATGTTACATTCCAATTACTTGTATAGTAGTTTTTACTTATTTTTTTAAAAAAAGTTGTTATTGAATAGAACGGTGATGTTGTGCCTGACGGTGCTCCACATGTTGGTGAATAGAACGGTGTACTGCTTATGTTTTCCTAGGTTTGGGCTGGGGGTTGATGGTCTTCCTCAAGTGTAATGGACAATAGATTGCTCTAGTTGCTCCGGTTGGTATTTATTGTGTGCTAACCTTATTCCTAAAAACTAATTTGTATTGTCCTCAGAGTTTACTAATTTTTGTTTGTATTTTTTTCTATGGCTCCTGTGGTGTTTGTGTTATCGGATGATTGAGTAGAAGTGATGCGTGTGTGTCATGGTAGGTGGATGGTGTTTGCAAAGACGATTGAATTTATGCTTTGCAAGGCTGGTGGGTTTCCAGGCGTATACGAAACTGCAGTAATCTCTTCATCATTGAATGCGGTGGACTAACAATAGGAAAGAATATATCCGCATGGTTTGCAAGGCTAGGATTATTACCAGTCATATGCAAAACTGAAGTTCTCGCTTCCTTTTCCTTGTGGGTAGGTGTCCATCTGACTGAGCAGAATCGCAGTTGATTTTCCTACTTTTTTGCTTTCAGCAATTAGAGGTGTATGAACGGGTCGGATGGTTATTGAGTAGGCTATGCAGTACTCATTCTCGTTGGGTGGTATGGAAGAGCTACTCCCATTGGTAGCGGCGCAGGCTAGGTTAATTTTCCTCTAGGGATTTTCTAGGGAACTCATGTGAGATGTAAGTATCAAATTTGACTATTTTATCTATTCTTATGTGTTGTGTATGCATGATTAAATTATATGTTCCTTTACCTACACCTAAATGCATGTGTTAACCAATGTATTTGACACATTTGTAATTATGTTTTTGTTGGTTGATTGCTACTTTTATTTAGGTTTACATTATAAAGGGTTTAGAAGATTGTTGATTTTCTTATATAAATCCTGAGTTTTGTATATTTAATTCGATCTAATGGACACTGTGTCCTCTTAAGCGCCTAAATTCTATTTTGTGAGCTTATTGGTAAGTTGCTCGTGAGCACTTCGGCGAAGTTTGTAAAAGGTCATCCGCAAGGGTGGTGGTAAATAGTAGAAGGTTATCCGCAAGGGTGGTAGAAGACTAAAATCCACAAGTCAAAGCGTGGTAGAAGATAGAAGGGTCAAAGAATGAAGACAAAAAAGCAAAGGAATTAAGATGTGAGAGTTGTACAGAGTTCTGAGAATGATCTGAGAAGAACCACTATCTGATGGTGGAACAATTGGATTCGTCTTCTTGAGCACTATAAAATCGACTACAATAACTCACAAATCGGATAAGTTGTTCGTCTATATCGGTGCAAAAATGTAAAAGAAAAAAACTAGGTTTCACAGCACGATGCACTGTAACAGCACGAGGCCTAAGGCCCAACATGAGGCACACTCATGTTGTGCCCCCTCCAGAACGAGGAAACATCATGTCATACCCTTCCTCCAGCACGAGGCAGTCTCTTGTCAGACTCCTTTCCACACGAGGCTACCTCTGATAAACCCACCAGCTGCCCCAAACCTTTGTAAGGCTAAATATGGACACAGGCCATATACTTTTACATGTCCTGTGTTTTTTCAGTTCCAATATTCGAAGACCAATCTATGAAGTGCGAAAACAAAATGGTCGTGCCACCAAAATGACTCTCAGCCGACGATCAGCAAGAATTCACACGTCATGCTTCGTTCAATTGATTAAGAAGTGCTTCCATCCGACAGTCCAAACCAAACAATGTGGGCACAAGCTTCAGTATGTCAAAAACAGAGGACCAACTGATGGGTCGCGTGGGTTAGTACGGTCAGTGGTAGACACGGAGGACATAGCCGTGCTAGACAACATGGGTCGTGTCGGCTTCCAGCTGCTATATATATGAGCCTTTATTCTTCTATGGTGGAACACGTAGGCATAATTTAGACTTCTAGGCTTTGGTAGGTAGAAATAAGAGGAGAATTTTCTCTCTCTATAATTCTTCTTCTCTTTTCTTTATTCTCTCTTATTTTCTTAAGTATTAGATCTATGTCATTTAATTATATGAATGTCATGGATTGAAGTTTATGCTCATTTTAGACTCCTAAGAGTAGGGTAAAGAGAGAAAGAAGCTCTTCATTCTCTCTAAAATCTTTTCTTTTCTTCTCTTTTTTATTTTGCCCAAGGGCATTGAATCCAATGAAATATTTGGGTTAAGTGTTTAGGGAGTAGTTAATTAACTTGGGGTTTGTATTTTCATTCATAATTTGGTGTTTCTTTTGGGAGATTCTATACATCTACCTATCTCTATGTGTTCATGATTATTATGTTGGCTTGTTCTCCAGGTTCTTATAAATTGCATGATTGTCACACTAAAATTGGAACACACTTTAGTCTATTTTCATGTTGGTGCACTTATTGATATCCCACGGGGAAGGAAACCAAGGCGTGTTTGGGGTAATGATAGTCCGGGACTATATGGGTGGTGCATGTGGGTCGCCGAGTCAAAGTTACGATTGGCCATACACTAGTCTTAGTCAGCAAATTGGTCTGAAGTGCTATGGATAGATATAGAGTTAGTAGAAAACTAGGGTTAGCATGAGTTGCAACCTTAGAACCATCGATAAGGTTCCTATCTCTTTGCCTCTGCAGGACTCGGGAGAAAGCATTCGTAGTGGAGTGTATGGGATGTAATCGTACGAGGAAGATTCATATTTTCACAGTAGGCAAGGACATTGTCGCACTCCCTTAATTACGAAGGTGGTGACGATGGAAGAAAATGTGCACACCCTATGTGACAGTTATGGGGAAGTGTTGACCACTGAACCCACTACGTGTCATAAACACTAGGATATATTTACATATCTTTAATGTGATTGAATCAAGGATCAGAACATAACACTGATTATGTTACATAAATACTCTCTAAGCGCTAGTTTATATAGTTTTATTCTCTTGTGCTCTTTCATGCTTGTAGTTGTAAGATAAAACCCCCGCAAACTTGTTTTGCAACATTAGCTATTCCTGACATGTGATCAGATTGACAACCTGATTGCAGCTGTGTGCAGTTAACTTTTACATTCCTAGCATCTCTGTGGATGACCCCGGTCTTGCCACTATCTATCCCATAGGTAGTATAGTAGTAGGAAAGGGAGCAATATTACAAATTTCTAAATTTGTGAAGTCACTCTTCGGTTTAATTGATGCCTAGTTGGCAGCCCCGAGAAGGCAGATCTTCCTTGTGCTTGCTAGGATCAGTGACTGGGATCAGCGAACATCAGGGAGAGGATTACAATGGACCTTCATCTATCCGACCATATTTTACAGGGGCCGAGGGTAATCGATGTGAGGTAAGGCCTAGACTCGCGTTGGCTTGGTTCTAAGGGACAGCTAGGTTATAGAGCCAACAAACCTATATGAATAGATTATTTCCAGGGCTTTGTTCGGATATACAAGGATGAAGTAAAGTATGTCGATTGTGTGAAGAGTGCTTAATCGGCATACTTTCCTACTTTC
Organism: Rubia peregrina; assembly: GCA_032355705.1. Taxonomy (NCBI): domain Eukaryota; kingdom Viridiplantae; phylum Streptophyta; class Magnoliopsida; order Gentianales; family Rubiaceae; genus Rubia; species Rubia peregrina. The sequence continues at coordinate 5,118 of JAULKK010332218.1, read as the reverse complement.
AGGTTGGGTGTCCTTCTTATGGAGAGCATTATACATGACATTGCATTTCGTTCTGTGCTGAATGAGGCGGTAACGTCCTTTGCATCATCAATGAAGCAGGTTTGTTTGCATCATTGGTCTTAGTTTCTTATTCTATCAACCAAAATATGTTTTTTATAAAGTAACATTTCTAAGTGTAATCCAATAAATTAGGATAAGCGTTCCATTGTTGAAATCTTTATGTTAATGTTTGTCTTGGGTTTTTTATCCTAAAGCAGAGTGAAATTTTTTGGCCCTCTTGGCGGAGCCTTTATTTAAGCTTATGATATTGTAATTTTTTTGGTAATCATTATGCCTTTTGTTTCTTTGCAATAGGACTAATTTCATGGGCTACTTTGTTGTTGTACCTACGTTTGTAAGGTAAGACTAATTCCTGGGATTAGAGCGAGCAAGTATGTGATAAGGCATGTGATGAGAAGTTAAATGCATATATTTTCTGAAGCATTTAACATCTCTTTTATTGCCTTTCAATTGTTAGATTGCTAGATTTATGTAGGTTTACATTGTAAGGGGTTTGGATGACCGTTCTTAGTTTTCGTATCTAAATACCTCATTTTGTAGCCTACTTTAGGTATAATGGATTTTGGGCCCCTACAAGCTAAATCTATTTTTGTGAGCTTTACTTGTCGATTGCTCATGGTCACTTTCGACTGTTTTTAGAAGGCCATTTGCAAGGATGGTATTAAATTGTAGAAAGTCATTCACAACGATGGTAGAAGACTTTAGGCCACGAGCTGAAATGTGGTAGTATATGGATGCGACAAAGAAAATGAGCTAAGTCTGGAAAAGTCAAAGACTGTCATGGCCCATGCAGATTTGTACGGCCTGTGACATGCCCCATAGAGAGAAGCAGAAGTCCAGACCACGGTTCATGCAATCCTGCACGGGCCACACACTCGGAAGAAAGTGAACACACTCTGGACGGCAGAATGCACAAATTTGCACATCCTGCACGCTCATAACAGCCGAGGAAATCCTTAAGTCCTCGGCCCACGTGCTTTTGCATGGGCCATGTTGGGCGGGACGTGCTCTATTGCACGTCCCATGCCAACGTGGTTGTTAGGGTTTCCTAGCTTTTCAAGCCTTTATTAGGCCCTATCCTACCTACTTTATAAGTCATCATTAGTGTTCTAGGGTTTAACAACCACTTCATTTTTATTATTATTCTAGTAGTAGGTAGGAAGAAAGAGGTTATCTCCTCTCTTCATTTATTTCTCTTGATTTTTCTTTATGGCATTAAATCCAATGATTTCTTTGGATTTAATGTCTCTAGAGTAGTTTATTTCTTGAGGTAATATTTGTATTCATGATTTGATTTTGACTTTGTGAGATTTTAGATTACTCTATCTATTTATGTTCTATGAATGTTTGCGCTTGATTTGTAGATAACATTCTTGTAAGATTTATGTCATCTTATACTTTATGATTCATACATAAATTCATGCATAGTATAATATCGTGCTAGGCTATTGAATGTTTTCTTGGGAAGTGTTAGATTATATCTATTGTAGGCTCAAGAGTATCATCGAGATGAGTGCATTCATGCTACCTTGAACTTACCGGCCTGATCATTAGACTTTAATTCTAATTGGCTAATCATGTATGATTGCATGTTGGGTTAGACTGCCTAACGAGGGAAAGCCCTTGGCTTACCCAGATAGATTAAGCATTATAGCTTGTAGTGACTAGGGTTTTGGCATAACCCTAGGGTCATTGCCAATTCATTTGCCTCTCTAGGCCTAAGGTTGTGTCCATAGTGGAGTGCCCGAGACATATTTTCCTTACTCTTGTATCTAATTGTTGCAACCTACGCAAGGCTAAGATTCTTTAAGCGGGGTTTGTTAGCATCGAGAGTGAGATGATGGGAATGAGGTACAGTATCGAAAAGGTCAATCGATGCGCACTCCCTAATCGCAGAGGCGGTGTGATGGTGGTGACAAACCTTTGTGTGACAGACAACGGGAATTCTAAACCATTTCAACTCTATGTGATATAGGTATCAGATAAGTTTATTTATATGTCTTACATGTAATGGAATCTAGGATCAAAGTCATTAATCTGTCATATCATGCAAATACCCCCAATTCTAGTTTATTATAGTTTTAATCTCTTTGCTAGCATGTTTTTTGTTGTTAGACACAACACCCCCCCCCCAATTATCTGTTCATAAGCATTAGCTACTCCCGACACACAATTAGAGTTACACCCGATTGTGGGTTGTGTAAAGCTAACCCTCAAATTCTAGTATCTATGTGGACGACCCCGGACTTGCCACTAGTTACTGTAGACAAGTTAGTAGTGAGTACGGGAGAAACAATATAAATTCTAACTTTGACACATTGCACTCCACGGGTTATTCTCCCAAAATATTATGACCCGCGGGGTGAGGGTCAGTATGTAAAACTATTTTTATACTTATCAATGTTGTTGCAAGCATAAAGTTTAGCATGTTAGGGCATACCTTGTCATTGGTTGGATTAAGATAACCATCGTTGGTGTAAAGAGGATACCTCTTGTGTGTACAATTAGTTGTTCCTCCTTAATTCATGCGCATACAATCGTTGTAATTTTCTTTGTTCCTACTGGCAATTTTTATGATTGCATTGAGAAAAATATATTGACTGGGAACCCAGCCTTTCCCAGGAATTATGAGAGCCAAAAAAGAAAATTTTGTTTCCATGGGAAAAAAAGGTCTCAAGTGGGTCCTTGGAAAACGGCTCTGATGCCTAAAACAGTGTCCTGTCTTACTATTTTTATCAAAAGAAATGTCATTACCATTCTCTTTGTTTAGAGTATCTATTAAATTATAGTTGGAATACCTCATGATACCCGCTGATCATGGTCCACGTTGTCCCTTTCCTTACCAGATCGTTGCTTTAAATGGTTGATCATGGGCATTGAACATCTTTCTCCTCAAGGTGCAATTCTTTCTGTGTGTTGCGAGCTGGATTTGTGGTTCGCTAATACACTTCGCTAGCCTCAAAGTGTTTCCTTTTGGCTTAGGCCTCCTTTGGATCAAGGAGGTGTATATCACACGTGATATGTCTCTTAGAACTAGATCTTTATCGCAGAAAGAATTCGTCAAGGATCTCAGTCGAACTTCTCAGTCTTGCTTAGGCCTCCTTTAAGCAAGACTGAACACATTGTACCTAATGGTTGCGACCTACGCAAGGCTGAACTTCTTAGTTTCACGATTGAACTTCTAAGTTGTATACACCTTCATAAAGTCGTCTTCTCTACAAATTTGCGGTGAGATTTACCAGTTATCTTTATCGGGTTCACAGACGTGGTCTTACCAATTCACAGCTTCACCAGCATCAAAACTTCACCAAGGTTCACAACGACGCTATTGGATCAATGTAAATTTATGTTGTGCTCGTCGAAATGGTTTCAAAGTGGGTTCACTACAGGAAACTGCACATTTTACCTCTGTTTTGCGAGATTTTTTACCTCAGTTTTCAGCCATTAAAAAATCAAGGTAAATACAGCCGTAGTAAAAAGTATTTTTTTTACCTCGATTTTGATTGGGGGAAATGAGGCAAATAGTCATGAGCTAAAATCCTTACCGGAAATGGAGTGAAATCGCTCTGCTGACATTGGCAACCGACATGCCAAGAAGGGTGCGATGTCATTGAAGCCAATATCACTGTGAATGGACGCGATGTCGGGTATTAGTGTCACTGTTATGGAAAGTTTATGTTAACAAAACCACTGCTAGCATTTTATTACCACGGTTTTTAATCGTGGTAAAACATACCTCTTGTCTCAATTTTTATTGGAATTAACCGAACTAATTATCATTTTGATGACCACCTTGCTGAGTATTCGGCGACGTTGGGTGGGACAAAATTATAGTCGATGTGACAAATAACTAGCGACATCGTTGAGGCTGAGGTTAAATGTATTGGGATTACAAGGGAAAATTTCTTCCCTCTACGGGAGCTTGTGATGTCGCAAGTTTGATGATGTGGCGCAGACCATGATACGATATGCTTTTGGATTAACCAATGTCTCCCCATTCCTGGTACCATTGGTAAATTATATAAGTGCAAAGTCAACTCTTATGTAAAACTCATGAATATAAATTTTCTAAAATTTAGACCCGGCATCGAACGCCTTTCATATTGCATGTAACTACTCCATATATAATGCTACAGACATGAAGGATAAAAACTACACCTTCAATACCAAACTATGCTTTCAAAATTCTCACAAAATGAACTATACCATTGATACTCCATGGATAGTTAGATATCTATATCAAGGTGTCAAAAATACATTGGAAAGTATCAATGTGTATTTTAGAGAATGATGCTTGCAAAAAAACAACCTGATCCTAGTTCCTCATATGGTAGCTGGATTAAGTAAATGCTTCAAATTATTTACCATCATAAAGAACGTCCAAATCTCACGTACATCCTCTAAAATCTTGATGTGGTATGGTGATTTGTTCTCCGGGAACAATTACAGCATAGAGTAATCTCATAATCAATCAAAAAGGTTGAGCAAAGTTGTGATAGTATTGATGGAAATAATATGTGAGAAAAAGAGATACCTTTTGTAGATCAAATTGATTCTCCTTCACATGTGAGGCCAAATCCTTCATCAATCACATGCAATGGTAGACGATTTCCCACGTGGCCGCTTGTTTTTTATGATATTCGTATTTTCAAAGTGCTCACAAACACATCATTATGTACTTATATGTTTTATTACAAAATACAATTTGTAAGTAAATTCTAACCTTTAGGGATTTTCATTGAAATCTGTTGTGGTTTTCATGAGAGGATCCGTCATCACCTTTGAAATTGTGAACATATAATTGTTTCTGGGGGCTTTTGTTGTAATGGATCAAACCAGAACACCATTTTTAAGGAAGAACGATGATGCCCACCATCCAATGTCTGTTTCAAAAATTAATTTGTCAGTAAATCGTTATAATCCTATAATCTTTATTCAAATCAAAAGAAGAATAAGGCGATAAGTAAAGTTGACTCACCTCTCATAATAAAGTGTGATATATATATATATATATAAATTTGTCCTTCAGCATCAATGCTCAAGTAGGCCAAACGCTCT
>JAULKK010332199.1:0-10856 GCA_032355705.1 Rubia peregrina | reverse complement strand
AGTTTTTTGGGGTAGAGCAGAGACTCATTTATGAGTGGGTATGTTTGAAATTTTTATCCACGGGTAAACATGGTGTGAAATTTTATGCATGGGTTAGCTGATGCATTTGACAAATTTATTATTATTTTTTGTTTGGTTGATTTCTAATTTTAGTTAGGTTTACACAACAAAGGTTTAGACGGTCATATTGGTTTTCTTGTCTAAATCTTGAGTTTTATAGGCTTAATTGAAGCTAATGGATACTTTGTATTCAAGGGCACCTAGATCTTCCTTTGTGATCTCATTAGTAGGTTGCTCAAGAGTATTTTTCATCATCTTTTTTGTAGAAGTTCATCCGTAAGGATGGCAGAAGATATTTATAGGCCATTTGCAAGGATGGTAGTAAATTGAAGGCCACAAAATCAAAAGTGTGATAGTAAATGGAATTTAGCCAAGAAAAGGCAGGATTGAAGTGCAAAGACTTCAAGGACGGAGGAAGGCATCAACCGATCAAACCAGCGGACCGGTCGACCGACCAGCATGAGCCGACCATGATCAACATAAACCGGTCAAGGCCAGCACGAGGGCTGGCATGAGGCCAGCCAAGCCAGAATGATGGTCAACTAACATGACTCATGCCAAGGTTGCTAACACAGACCGTGCCAAGAACACGGCCCATTTCTCCGATACACTCAAAAAAATGACTAAGTATGGCATAGACTGTTCCGTTTTACACGGTTCTCATCATTTCAAGTCACAAATGAAAAGATCATCCGCAAGATGTGAAGAATGACACGGCTCATGCCATGTTGCTGAGCAAAACGAGGTTCCAGCCGATGACCCGTGCCAAATGATACGGGATATACACTCGGAGGCATCAAAATGGAGCTCCAGCCGACGGTCCATGCCAAGCGACACATGCCGCGCCATCACGAGGGTCATGTCCCGTGCCAGGCCAAGAATCCCGCGCCAGCACGAATGGCACTCAGCTGGTATGGATTGTGCCAGATACTGCACGGCGTGCCTGTTGCGGCTGCTAGGGTTCTTGGCCAATTTTGGGCCTTTTTCGAGGCCCAATTCCCTATTGCTACGTATATGGACTTTTTTCTACTAGGGTTGAATTTTATGCCTAATTTTCATCTTCAAGAGTAGGCTAGGGAGAGAAAATACTCTTCCTTCTCTCTTAGTTATTTTTATTTCTTCTCTTTATTTTTTATCCAAAAGTGTTGAATCCAATGCAATACTTGGGTTCAATGCTTAGGGAGTAGTTATTTATTTTGGCAATAATATTTTTGTTCATGTGGTCATTAACTTGGGGATTATATTTGTATCATGTATTAATGTCTGGTTAGCACATACGAAAGTCTACTCTCATGTTGTTGCACTATTTATATCCCTTGGGGAGGGAAACCTAGATGCGCTTGGGGTAACAATGGGTCTTGATCTGCATGGGTGTGTGCACGTAGGTTGTCGTTGTTAATGTTAAAATCGACCATGCACTAGTAAGCCGATGAGTTGGTCTGAAAGGTTACTGGTAGAGATAGCTAAACTAGAAATTTAGGATTATTTTTTGTTATCCTAGAGCCATCGATAAGATGCCTACCTGGGACTTAATCGCACATGGGAGAGTTAGACCAGCACAATGAGTCATTGTCGTTGTGCAGCTCTCCTAGTTGAGAAGTCAATGCCGATGGAAGATTTTATACGCGTACCTTTTTGTGACAAATAAGAGGAAATTTTGACCATCTTCCTCACTACGTGCCACAAACACTAGAATAGGTTCATAGTTCTTGATTGTGATGAAATTGAGGATCAAAATGACATCAATCATGTTTCACAAATATTTCACAAGTGTTGGTTTATATAGTTTATTCTTGTGATTAATTGCATGCTAGTAGTTTTAGTTATATAAACCCGCACTGCTTGTTTTATCAACAATGATTATTCCTATTACGTGGTCAGATTAAAAACCCGATCACGGTTGTATTTAGTTGATTATTAGATTCCTAACATTTTTGTGGATGACCCAGTACTTAACGCTATCTACCAATCTTGGTAGTATAGTAGTAAGAACGGGAGCAACAATACAAATCTATCTTTGACTCCCCCGTCTCCTTTCAGTTTAGTAGATCTCCCGTGGTTGGTTTAATTAGTGATGTTGGGTTAACTTTCATAGCGTGTTAGTTGAGTAGTTAGTGTTGTTTTTGTTTTTATTTTTGTTGGTTTTTTCTATTGAGCTTTCTTGCTAGTATCCGGTTACCTCTAACTCTTTTTCTAGTGTTGTTTTTAGTTGGGTACTATTTTATTTCCAGTTTATGGTACATACCCATACCACTAACCTGGGATTTTTACATTAGCCAATGGAATACACAGGTGGCTGGCGACGAAGGAGGGGGAGATCTAGACCGAAAGTTCTACAAGAAAAATTTTGGTAGTTGTAGAGAGGGAAGAAATGACGGAGGATAACCGCACTTTGAGGGAGTTGATGACTCCTAACTTGGAGAATCAACCTCTTTGCATTGTCTTCCCACCTTTGCCACCCAATGTTACCTGTAAGCTCAAGAGTGGCATGATTCAGTGTTTACCCCCTTTCCATGGAATGGCCGGTGAAGATCCGAACAAGCACTTTTCGAGTTTCATCTAGTTTGTACCAATATGAAGCCATTAGGAGTCTCAGGGGAAGACTACAATTTAAGGTTGTTTCCCTTCTCACTTCGGAATGCGGCTAAAGATTGGTTGTATTATTTTCTACACGGTTGCATCACTTTCCGGATAGACATGAAGCACAAATTCCTCAAGAAATACTTTCCATCTTCAAAGTTTGCGGGGTTGAACAAGAAGCTCTCCAATATATCTCAATTTTCTAATAAATCCCTTTACGAGTATTGGGAATTGTTCAAGAGGCTATTGGCAAGCTGTTCATATCATCTATTGTAGTAAAGGGATTTAGTCTATTATTTCTTTGAAGGGTTGTGCAATTATGAAAGACATAAGGTGAATGCCGCTTGTAAAAGTTTGATTTCCAGCAAGAGCCCAAAAGAGGCCATGGCACTCTTCGAAGAGATAGAAAATGGTACAAGGCAGTCTGGTACAAGATCAAGGGTGAAACCCATGGACGAGCTGTCCCATTCTCCCATGTTGGAGGAGCAAGTCCAAACTCTTGCTTCCATGATGAAAGTGTTCTTGAAAATGAGGGTTCAACAAGTGACACTATGTTGCGTTTGTAGCCTTGATCATCACATGGATCTTTTCCTGTAACTAGTGGAAGATTTGGAGGTAGTTATGGCTTTGGAATAATGGATGAAATAGGCCACATTTTGGTAGGGGGCTACAACAAGGGTTCTGTGGGAACCAAGGAGGTGAAAGACAAGACCCCTATGCGAACCTAAGGTACCGTGATCACCCTAGCTTCTGTTGTCGCAAGGAGAATCAATTTCAAGGGTATAACCAAGGATGACAACCCCCACCTCAACCCCATCCAAGGGGAGAAGAGCCTTGCAACAACAACTCAATCTACAAGTCGAATCGAGAAGAAATTAATGAAGCAATCTCTCAATTGGCTAAGAAGTAAGATGTCTTCGCAGAGCGCACCAGGCATGAGATTTAAGATATTGGGACTAGGGAATTTTCAAGCATATAAAATCTTAAGATTCAAGTCGGACAACTTGCTACCATGGTGAGCTAACTTGAAGCTAAAGAATCCGGAAAGCTTCCTTCCCAACAAGAAATCAATCCAAGGAAAGTGAGCACTTTAAAGCTAAGAAGCGATAAGGAGGTGCGTGAGCACGAGAAAGAAGTCTTACAAGAAGATGATTTGATTATAGAAGCCAAGAAGACCAATTTTGTAGAGCTTGAGATTATTTTCAAGAAGGAACCTTCCCAAGAGCTTCCACGCATCGAGGAAAGAGTGACTCCTCTACCACCTTTTCCAAGTGCACTTAAGGGGAAGCCAAAGGTGACGACAAATGATACTAACATTCGGAAAGTCTTTGAAAAGGTTGAGGTAACCATCCCCATCCTAGAGTTGATTGAGCATGTTGCCTCACGCTAAATTTTTTAAAGTTTCATGCACTAAAAAGAGGAGCAAAGCAATTAGGAAAGTAGGGCATTTGAAAATTGGGGGAGTCACCACTTTGAATCATAAAATTTTGGTCATTAATTTAGATTCCTTCCTAAAGCTCAATTTTTGGTCCATTATGAGTGTTGAAGTTGCTTTGACTTGATCTAGGAGGAGTTCCGCACATTCCTTGAGCAGAGAGTTCACCATACTCATTATTTAAGGTACTTGGCCGAGCTCTTTTGACTATTTGGAGAATTTGGAGTTTTCAGTTGTTTGTGGTTGGGTATTTGCATGATTGAAGTCTAGGGTTGTTATTGTGGTTGATATGATGATTTTAGGAGACGTTATTCTGTGTTGGGGGTATTTGGTGAAAGTTTTGCTATATTTTCTCCGTTGTTAGTTGCTATATTTTCTATATTCATCATGTATCGTAAATAGAGAGGGGAACCTAGCATGACTTTTAGAGGGGTTAACCTCCCTCAATGGTGGAAAAAAGGATATGTAAGGCTACTCCCTCACTGGGGCACGACGGGATAGGTGGAGATACTAGTAAGACGCCATATTCAAGAGATGAAGTTCGTAGATGAAAAGACACTTAAGGATCTCAAAAACTACAAACCCGTCAGAGTCTTACTAGGAAGGATTGGTAAGAAGGAATTCACTACAGTGTTGGCCCCCACCTACCATAGGTATACCCAATAATGTCAGTTCACTGTCATGAAGGAGAACAACAAACACATGGGGAAATCTGTGAGATTTCCCTTAGGTGATGTGCCCCGTGGCCTGACCTATGTTCAGCTGGCGGACATCTTCAAATGGAAGATGCTGAGATATGTGAAGGGGTACAATGAATCGAATGCAGGTTTTAAGTTGTATACGTTCTGGGACACCATCACCTGACAGCTGCAGGGGAAGAAGAGCAAGAACAACGATATAGTGCACCCGTCACTGAGGAATGAGGATGAACTATTAAGTGTGGTGGTCAGCTGTCACGAGAGGCCACCACTGCTTCTTAGAAGGATTGTAAGAGGCTTTGGTCGATCTACACTGGGATGGCTTTCTCGATCTCTTAGATGATTTCATCAGTCACTCTATCGACCTCTCCATGACTCCCACTGAGTAGATAGCAATTGTTGTTTGATCTCACTTTTAGTTGAGCACTATAACTTTCCGGTGAGTGAAAAGATGAGGGCAAACCCACAATTGCCTTTTACACTCACTCGACTAGTCACGGAGGAGGCGAGGTTCATACGGGAGGAAGATTGGGTTTTGTACAGGATGTACAAGGGAAAGAAATTCATGAGATTGCCCCAGCATGCGAGGACCACTTTGAGTAAGAAACTCAAGATGCGAGATCTCATCATCGAACCCGATGAGGGTTCAATGGTTGTTTTGGGAGAGCATTACGATGGAGATGATGATGAGACACAGGAGGTGGATAATTAGGAGGAGGTCCCAGTGCATTACACACAGTTCTTTCCCATCGAGTATCATCCCGTCCAGCCAGAGAAAGTTCATACTCAGGTTATGCCACCACCACCATTTGAGCAACCCTTAGCTCCACCGCCTTATTTTTATCCGGTATTTGGAGGACCACACTCTCATGAAGGGTATTTTATCAATCATGAGGAGCCATATCATTCCGTAGGGCATGGCTCTAACAGTTCTCATAAGAACAACATCTCTTCCCACTACAATGACTTTGCACAATCTAGCAGTCACGGGCCCCACCTAACCCAAGCCCTGAGCCCCACAGGCACAGTGTTTCAGGCCATTTTTAGCAGAAGGATCACCCTTGGTATACCTTTCAGTTCATTCCCTTCTAGAAACATGAGTCACCAGATTATGAGTCAGTTTCGTCCTACCCTATGTGGACTCATAAGCCTTATGGGTCTGACTGGGCACAATCTTTGTGGAACTCCATTTTCAGAGTTAGACAAGAAGTTCACAGGCTTAGCACTCAGCTAGAATACCACAAGTGGAATATGGTGGAGATATTTGATAGTGTCGATGGTCAGCTGCAACACCTGATGAAAGATATGGGTATACTGCAGGATGGCATCTGGGAGATCAATGATAGGTTGAGGGCATTGGGTATTGGAGATGGACACTACCACCTGGGTCCAGACGTGTAGAGCATGGAGCCAGACATCACAGGCTGCATTGAGCATTCTTCGGTTTTTTAAACCTCTCTTCCTACCTTGGTCAAATGCATTGGGAATAATGTATGAGCTAAATGTGTGTGGGGGGATTAGGGATTAGAACACCCTCACGGTGGAATATTTTTCATTTACTTATCTTCAGTTTAAAATTTGGTTCTTGGGGATGATAACTGTCTTGGTGACTGTTTTTCTTCTTTTTTTTGCTTCTTTCCCCCATTTATATTTTAAAACTTCCGGTTGTTGTTTTGCTTAGGTGTGGGGTAGCTCTTTGTAGTTTGTTTTGGGAGATGTGTTTTTCAATCTTTTGGTGGTGTAATTTTTTTCACTATGTTTATGTAGTATGAAGCCCTCCTTTGGTGCATTTTGTATTACACAAAAAAATGCAAATTTTGAAAATTTGAAAATTTTAATATATATACCCGGACAAGTTGGAAACCCGAAAGGGTGACTAGTGTAAAAATGGGAAGAAAGCTTGGATAGGTCGAAAGGCCGAGGTGAAAGTGAGAGGCTAGGACCGGCTACGTTGGAAATTTAGGCAAAAATGAGAGGCCTGTCTCTACTACTTTTGCACATGCTTCTGAGTTTCGGTAGTTCGAGCTAGCCTTTTGGCTATCCCACTTTATATAGGTCATTGGTTGGTGCTCAGTATCTCACCATCACTCGACCTGATTTGGCTTTTGCTGTTAACTCTGTTAGTCAGTTTCTGCAAGATCCTTGTGATAATCACTTGCGACTGTCACATGGATTCTTCAATATGTCAGCGACACTCTTTATTTCGGATTGTCCTTCCATTATTTTTCTTCCACAAATGTGTTAGGGCACTCTAATGTTGATTAACCTCACTGTATAGAGATTTGGTGCTCAACTTCTGGCTATGAATTTTTTCTTCGGGTAAATATCATTTCTTGGAGTGCCAAGAAGCAGTCTACTGTATCCCGCTCTAATTCAAAGTCTGAGTACCGTGCTTTGGCCAGCATTGTGGTGGAGATTATTTGGCTCACTAATTTGTTTCAGGATTTCCATTTCCTGCTTTTTGAGTCACCTATTTATCTGTGTGACAACAACAATGCTATTTTTCTTGCTTAGAAGCCAGTGGCTCACAAGCGCGTGGAGCACATTGATATCGACTATCCTTTTTTAGAATTTGTTATTTATGGGAAGCTGCGTGTTCGCCATGTTCTTACATCTCTCCAGGTTACCGACATTTTTTTAATGGTCTTTCTCATCCTTTGTTTGATTTTTCAGGTCCAAGATTTACGTTTCACCTCACCCGACGCTTTGCTTGAGGGAGATGTTAGGGTAGATGAGATCGTTGATTAGATTTTATTGTGATATAATTATGATTTGATGGACATATGTCTCTCTAGGGTTTGTGATTTCTATTTTCCCTTCATCCCTGCTCAAACTGCACACTTAGTATTTGACACTATTTTCTACCATACTTTGGCAGACGGTGACCTAGTGGCAGAGTGGCGGACGACGACCCAGTGGTATTTGGCGGATGATGACGCAGTAGCTTGGAGGGCTTCACGACACGATGGCGCACAGACCTGTAGCGGCTGAGGGCTCTAAGACACTGTGGCAGACGTCGAGCCAGCGGTATGGGCTCTACGAAGTGGTTTTGGCCAGATCTGCTGCAGTGGAAGGCATCAGGTTCAATGGTGGATGATGTCGGGTTTTGCAAAGGTCGTTTGGTTTGGTGAAAGGCTTTAAGTTTGGCAGAAGGTGTCAGGTTTGGCAGAGGGCATCGGGTTCGACGGAGGACATTGAGTTCACTCTGCAGCGGACGATGTTAGGTTGATTAAGATGAATCTACAAGTAGAACTGCCTTTAATCAATTTCAATTAAAGGTAGTTTGGCCCTTAATTGATTTTGAACCGTCTTTAAAATGAAAAAGATTATATAGGAGGGAGTTCCGAACACGAAACCTCTTTCTGCTCCCCATTAAAAGCAGTTTCTGAGGAACCGCCTTCTAACTTTTCCTTTAATCAAGTCTTCTCCACTAGTGCGAGGTCTATCACACCTTCAGTTCTTCTCATTCCTTAACATCTCACCCCCTCCACATATAGCATAGAAAAATGCTAACAAGTGACGACTCTATCCCTCATTACCGGTGTTAATAAACATGTGCTATGTCATGGTAGCATGTTAAACATGGTAGTAGCATGGACTATCGAGACCTCCACCTATCCAAACCCCATCTTATGTTACTTAGGACATTAGTACCTCATGATGCCTCATGATAAATCAAGACATTATGTTACTTAAGACATTAGTCCACAAAGAAGAGGGATTTTTCTAAGGGTTAATGCATAAAGGGTGAATAATAGCATATACATATACATATATGAAAGCACTTAATAAGGGGAGAGGTGCTTGGTTTAGTTTTTCTAAGTTAAGAATTTAAAACACAAAAAAACTATCAGAAACGAGAGACTAAGCTAATCATACAACAAACTCCAAAGAGTGAATTAAACACAAAGTACGGGACCTTGGGCCTAATTGATTTCCACTTCTGAGCCTCTTTATCTATTCCCTGAATCAACGATCCATTTACAAACTTGACTACTTATTGTGAAGATAACCTTCCATTCTTCTTTGGCAGTAGTTTACAAGAGTGAATACGCCATCTCTTGTAAACCTCACTAATGACCTCTTTAGTCGAGAAACACAGAAAGATGCTCCATTAATGGTATTATGTGTTAAGAATCAACAAGCTTGGTAACACTTATAAACATTAATCCAAATGTCTAAGCATTGAACCAATTTATGCATTTACTAAGATTAGTCAAGAAACTTCAATATTCAATGACTTATCCTACTTGCTAACTTAAAATAAACACGACAAAGGATTCAACATCATCATATTTACTAAGAAATTATACCATTGTAAACCCAATTAGAAGCCCTAACTCATGCTCTTGGATTCCATGTCAAAAGAGGAGATATTAGCTACTTTCATCCAGTTCTGACAAGTTATCATACAAGCATTTCATACCATCTAACTTCCAATCACATTAATGACATCAACAACTAACATCATTGCTCCATAAATGCACAATAGATAAAGTATTAAATAGATAGAAATTATTCTCAAGATATGGGCAAGGAAGCTGCAATCAGTTGCTCCCACGACTAAGATTAGCTACTAGAGTTCATACTAATGTTCTTAAGAAAATCCAACCTAAACAAAGATGAAAAATAGGTGGAAAAAAGGTGAAACTAGGGTTTGAAAGAAGGGAAAGTTGGGGAAGAAGAATCTTGGAAAGAGAGGATAAAACTTGGAATTTATAGTACAAGATAAGGCATAAACTAGGCCACACTACAGCAGGTATCGCTACCCGCGACAAGATCGTCACCAGTCGTGACAGGTGACTATGCTGAATCTTCAAAACTTCCTTTTCTTGCCTAAGTATTCCTCTTCACTTTTTCACATCTTTTTTCTTCAACTATCAACTCTTAAACCTCCAAAGATAGTTTTCTAAGTCTTCAAAGTGTTCAAATATTCACATCATTGCCTTGTCACACAAAATTCTCTAGAAAAGTAATAAGAGAGCAAAAGTTGCTCTTAACACTACTAATAGAATTTCAAGGTAAAATACAAGATCTAGAGCACAAATGTATAAAAAAGTGAGTTCAAAATGTACTAAAATATCAACATAAAATGAACACATCAATTGACTCAATGCTTTTTCACCACAAACTAAGAATCTAGCCCTGGGATATTAACCTACGACTCCAGTTGAGAATTTTATAACACCAGTGAAGAAGGGGTGATTAAAGGAACCCAATCAAAGATGGTTCTCGAGAAATCGCCTTTGATTGGGATCTGAAAGAGGTTCTGAACTCAGAACTCCCTCCCAAGTCAAGTCGGAAATTTTAAAGACACATTTGAATCACTTAACTGCCTTTAATGGGATCAATTAACAGTTTTTCTATTGAATAACCACCTGTAATGGGCTGACTTTGTTTTATTTTTGGGCACATGTATAAATAGCTAGGTTTTCTCTCTTCTTCCATTGGTAAATTTTCCTAACACACCCAAGATCACTAACGTTGCTACGTCTTTATCCCAGAAACTAAACCCTAGATCTTTGTTTCCCCCCTCCACCACCGCCTTACCTCTCCCTCACATACGTGTTCATTCAATCCTCCATTTTCCTCACGCTCTTCTCTCCCTACTGCTTCCCGCCTCCCATCTCTCCCTTCCGCCACGTCGCTTCTCCCACTGCGAAGCTCCCTACCATAGTGTCTCCTAAGCCGCGAAGCCCCTCCGCCAAGAAGCTCCCTCCACCGCAAAACCCCTCCACCAAGAAACCTTGCCTCCACCGCTGATTCCCCTCTTCTGCATTACCCCCTTTGCCAGGAAGTGTTGCCTTCACCACCGCTAAGCCTCTCCGCGACATCGCCTCCACCACTGTCGGGCCGCATCGATGTTAGGGTTAAAATCCATCTCTATATTTTGATTTGTTTAATTTCTTAACATTTGTTTTTTTTATGTCTGCGACAAAAATTTTGATGTTTTTTTTTGTTTTTTATTCTATGCAGATATGTACTTTGACCCCATTTTTATGCTTTTCTTTGCTTGCTGCCGGAAAGCTCAGGTTTCTTCCGGAAACCTAACGTTTGTGGAAGCTTTTTTTAAAGCCCTGAAA
>JAULKK010332188.1:0-10857 GCA_032355705.1 Rubia peregrina | reverse complement strand
TTCTTGCGAGCGATCCATTGTTGCTTAATCCTGCGGGTTAATTAAGTTAGCAATATTCTTCAAATCTGTAAGCTAATATTGCGGGCTAGTTAGTGAGCAGTTTGTTCAGGTGTGGTGAATTTGGGCGAGACTGCCTTTGTTACAATCAAGAAACCATCGAAATTCTGCAATCTGGAGTCTTCGGAAGGAGATTCATATCAGTTGGTATCAGAGCAAAGCAAAAGATCTCCCGGTGACCAAAAATTTCAACATTAGTTTTGCTTTAATTTATTTTCGAATTTTATTTTTATCAATTCATGAACTCTTTCATGTCATATTCTAACTGTGTTTGTTTATCTTTCTCACTGTGTTTGTTTATCAATTCATGAACTCTTTCATGTCACTAGGAGGATTGAATCTAGAGTCGAAGGACATCGAAGGGTCTGAGAGCTTGAATACTTCACCTTCATCAACCGAGTCAGGAGTATGTCGAAGGGTCTCAGCATTCACAAGTATTATCCGTCTTCACCTCTCGGTTAGTTTTGTACTTTTAGCAGCTTATACAGTTTATATGCTTGTGATATTTTCATCCGCTCTTCTGAAAATTATTGCATGCTCATAATCCTATTTGTTTTCTTTATCGTCCTTTGATTCTGTGATCTTAAATTCGATCTTGAGTTCTTGATAGCACCTTATATATATGTATATGTGTGTGTGTGTGTGTGTATATATATATATATGTGTGTGTGTATGTGTATGTGTATATACATATGTGTATATATGCATATATGTGTATATATATATATATGTATATATGAGTCTTTGTTTTGGTTTCTAGATAAAGTTTCATATGCTTCATCTCTACAATCTTGAATACCTTGAAGTTCAATTGAATAGAGAGGAAGTTTTCTCAGATTTTTTATTCCAAAACGTTTTAAAGATAGAAAACTTTGTTCCAATTTTTTTGGAAAAAGGGTAGCAGATTTTTGGGATTTATGGTTGAGATCCAAAAAATTTGGGGTTGTTTTATAATTTTCAAAAGTTTGGGAGCTGTTTTGCTAATTTTCCGAATTTGGAATTGTAGTTGAATTCTACTTATTTGGGGAACAAGATTATAATTTGGAAAGGATATATTTCTGAAATATTTCGAATTGGGGTTGAAAAAGAAGGGGAAACTGATTTGGGAAAAGGAAACTTAAAATCCTAGTCGGGATAGGAAAAGGAAATCCTAGTAGGCTTGCTGACATGATCTCCCACGGACACTAAACTCATTGCCACCATCTCATACACAATCCTCTTCTATATTGTCAAATGCTTGAGTTTATAACTTTCAGAAGTGTCAGGGTCGTATACGAACCTATTACAACATAGTTGTCCGAGTGTAGGCTCCACAACTACTGACCTATTTGAATGATAATATATGTTCAAGGGATCATCTACAATCGTGGAATAATAGTTTTCAAGGTTATTATACTGACAACCTAATAAATCATATATCTTTAATTGATCAACCTCAAACTTTCTACCCATTCACCATAGTAGAGAAAAACCCTCCCTGTAGCTCCACAATATTAATATAAAATTTAACACAATTTGTTGAAATGCTCTGCATCCGCAATGAAAAGGATCTCGGAACAACATTGAAATTAATTTAAAAATTACTGAATTCCTTAAATTCACCAAGGGTGAATGGGAAGGATCTCGTGCAATCATTTAATTTAAGAGCATACGAATCTAATAACTTGGTAATATCTAACAGACCATTGTTCCTAACTTAAGCCGCTTGAGACACAAATTTCGTAGTGTCAAACACTGTTGGAACCCTATTCCTCCGGGCCTTTTGCTTCCTCGGCCTACTAGTTTCATCACAGGAAACTAGGTTGGATGTCGTGGTTTTAATAGTAGGAATTGAGTTGAAGAGTGAAGTAGGTGAAATGTGCGGGGATTTTTGAAAATATTTTAATAAATTTATGTGTGGTACCCCCTTGTACGGCCATGTTTATAAGTCCTCACCAAATTTCGAGTTTGAATCATTGCTCGGTGAGCGTTTATTTATACATCTAGTATAGGTTACAAAGTCATAACCAAAATCAAAACCATTTCTTCTCATTTTAAAGATTAATATTACAGGGCAACATGTGCCCCAATTCTATAGTCGATTTCGGAAAAAGGAAGTGTTTTTTACTATTGAACCGGAAAATTTTCTAAACTCCGAACCAAACACGAAACATTTATTTGGTTTTTGTATTTTTTTATTGAAAATAGAGTATGATCCGATTCTGTCCTCAGTGAAGGAAGAGACGACCTACATTTATCAAATACCAACTAATATAAGTTCTGAGTTCATATCGGTGAAGGAAGAGACGACCTATATTTATCAAATACCAACTAATATAAGTTCTGAGTTCATAAAGGTAATCTGGTCATTTAAATTGAATTCTCACATAAAATTTTTTTAAGGCAGTTTCATTCTCAAATTGGTGGCCGAACTCATAACACAGAGCTCTGAAATGGAGTAGAATCCATTGATCATAAATATGTCGTCCCGACACATTTATGAGTTTTTAACCACTATTGGATTCACTGGTCATTGTTGAATTTATTAGGGGGAAAAGGGACGGGATTTGTAATTATGGGTTACACAAATTCACATCAAAGTTGATGCATACATCATGTGATGTCACCGTTAGAAAATGTTAGAATACCGCCATGGAAATGTTAAATATATAAAATCATTAATCCTATACATACAATGTACATTACATCAGTTCAAAAATTCTAAATGTCAATAGCATTATTTGAGGTTACATCCTTAAGGGGGTGGGAGGTAAAATAAAGATCTTCATTCTCTTCGTCCTCTTCATCGCCGCTAGATGAGTTAACATGGCCAAAATCAAGATCCTCATAGTCTTCTCTTATCTCTATCTCAATCCCTTTCAATCGATGGTTAGCATCCTCCTAAGCCCTCAGTTTCTCATCCTTTTTCTCAAGGGCTTCCATTTGGCTAGTGAAGCATGCAAAGAGTTTCTTCATCTTCCGCATAAACCCCTTTTAACCACCTGAAAAAGTAGATCATACAATTTAAAAAATTACAGTAAGAATACAACCATGGTGTGATATAAATGTTGTAGGACTTACTAGTTACCGTTGATGATGATGCAATGATCTTTGAATCCCTAACCCTCTGCGTACCTCTAGCGGCTGCCCACGAAATGACCTTTACCCTCAGTTTGTTGGTTTCAAATTGCACTATGAGATCAAGCCATTTTTCTTCGTAGTATTCAAGAGGTAATGGTTGTTATATGGGCACGATTCTCTACTCCTTGATCAACCTAATGATCAAACACTCATAGGGAAATCCCTACTTGATAGTCTTGCCAGCTATATTCATGTAAGAGAATATGGTGAACCCGGATTGAACGGTTTATTTTTCTTAATGTAATAGAATATCACAGGCTTCCTATTGTGGTTTCATAAGCATATCCCCCAATGTAAGGACATTCATATACACTCACTCAAAAACCAATAGTTGCTCTACGCTCAACACTGACAAGTCATATTTGTCAGCTTGCTCAAACCTATCTCCTTGCAACGTAAAATACTTATTCCCCATCTATATGGGACACAAGGGTTAGAAACCGGTCTTACTTGGCCATGGTTGTTGGTGATACATCTCATATAGGTCGTCGGGGACGATGAAATGCAAAAACAAAATGGGTCCAGGGGCACCATTACACAACAATTATCGTGAATTTACTAGTAGGGACATTTATTCCTTTAACTTTAGTAACTACTGGGCTCTCAAGATTCTTCTCAAATTAGTATAAAATTAAACTACTTCATCATGGTGGGTTGGACAATCTATTGCTATTATATTGTGTAAATAATGAGGACAAAAATGGTCTAGTATGTAATAAAAATTTAAATTGTTGACACAACTTGGATTCAACACCTTGGTTTCCATGTATTTACAGTGTTTCCATTCAACATGCCGCCTCTCTGCTGCCTGATTGAATAATTTCCAAATTGCAATGGGTTGTGGATGAAACTTGTGGCTATAATGCATTTCCATTTTCATTCACGGATGATAGGCCTAGCTTATTCATCGTCCCTGGCTTCCTCCCATGGCGGATTGGGAATCAACGAAGAATGAACCTTGAATGTTAATGCTATCTTCGATTTCGATGCCCACTTGGAATGACCCATTGTTGAATATTGTGATATTGGAATATTGAATGTGGTTATAGAGAATTGGAATTGGTGAGGGTGGGGGAATTACAAATTTGGTCGGAAGATTGCAGAATTTAAGAAAGAACATCTGCTGCATATGAAACAGGTCCCAAGTTTGTAACGCATTTTTTTAATATTAAAGGAGGGGAAAAATATTTTTCCAAACTCGAAATTGTACTCGATATTAAAAGAATTTATTTTCATTGAACACAAATAGTTTATAGTGGAATTTACAAGTACTATTATGAATTTGTAACAGAAACCTTCCAAACCCTAGACGATGGTCTAATTTAGTTCTGAATTCAGAATAGGCACCAACTAGTACAAACTTTGAAGGTTATCGTTGATGTGCGGCAGATTAACCATCTTCTACCATCAATGGATGCAATTTATTGTCCATTGTGGCCCCAATCGCACATAGACTCCAGAATGTCTCTCCATCCATCTTATAAACCCTCTAACCCGTTGAAACACTCATTGTACCAATACTCTTTCCTTTTAATACACCAACCAAACTAACACTTGAATACATGAATTCATTAACAATGCAGGATAGTGACTATCATTGTGAAGCTAAAGATGGATCTCTTAGAGTTTCAAATATCAATCATCCCTCAAGGTAAATAAGCTTCCATCAAGAAAATATGGGTGTTAATGGAATAGGAATTGATCTATCTCCATCCCAAAGCTATAGTTCTACAACCCCTTCCATCAAGATGAAGAAATTGTCACATGTTTTGGGAATAATCAACCCTTTATTTGGGTAGTTTTTTTTTGTTAACCTATTTAATGTGGAGTGAATGGAGGATATCGTGTCAAAACTATAAATTTTATTCCTTGGTCTTGTCGTGGGGTTTCAATCCTTTGTTACATTTGAAAAACATTGTATTTTCTCTACAAGTTATTTTTTCATAAATATTGTCGTTATTATAATTCTTGGTCCATTGATAAATTTTAAGTGTATTTCCCAAGATTTGTGGAGGTCAAGTTTATCCCTAAAAAGGTAGACAAAAATGAGCAACAAAGGAATACACTATGGATGGAACCCTAGTTTAAATTTGGTATCAGGGGAGCATAAGAATAAACTATGGATGGAATATGAGGCACACTTTTGATTTTTCCATATTATTCAATTTATGCTATTAAATATTTTTGTGACTGAGTGATGTTTACATGAAATTCTTATTGAATAATAAATCATATTTTTTCCCACATGTTAGAGACCCTCTTACACATATGTCAGAAGATAATGGGGGCATTTTCGATCCTTCCCAAGTTTTTGTGGAAGTTGAGAGAAGAGCTTGTAGTTTCGCGTAACACGTTGGAGAAAGATGACATTGGCGTCTCCATTAAAACTACTTTTATACCATTTGCTTTTGTTAGTTTATAATTCAATACCTAGAAATTCATTTTCCATGTATCTCATTTTGTCTTTGATTTTGTTTAGGACTTCTAAAAAATATTGTTAATGAAATGGTTTTTTGCTTGGAGTTCGAGTATGTATTGGTTCTTAAATTCGGTATGGTACAATGAATCCCTAATTTCCATTCTAAAAAAGGATGAATAACCATATATTCCAAAACGTGATTCGATTTCAGAAGAAGCCTCATTAATGAATATACTACTACAATTATAACCAAAAACTACCTTTAAATACATTAAACCAACTTCAATATCGATGTCAGATTAGGAACTGGTTTGTTCGCTAAAGCATAAGTCGACTAGACTCCCGACTACTTGAATGTGAGCTCTGAGTGTATATCCGAAATCGAAACATCATCTACACAGCTTAACTGAGTGCAAATTATCAATGTTGGATCTGAAATTGAAACACATAACGATCAAGCCTCCAATATTATAACTATTCATAACGGTTTAACCATTGTGAACACCTTCGTCCTGCACCAGTGTTAAATACAGTTAGTTAGTTTCATGTCATGCGTTGCGCGATTGGTAATATTTACTTTTGAATCCAACTATTTTAAATATATTTTTGGATGATATGATATTAATAAATTATTGTTTACAATGATGGACATTGTAGTAATAATATAATCTAGTATGTATATATGGAATTGTTTTGGCTATTAATTCAAATGGAATTGAATCTTTAATAATAATAAATTATATATTTTTGTGGAAAAATGAATCACTGAAAGATGCAATTGAATGTTCTATTTATGTAGTACAACAATGAAACTTTGATATGGTAATGCAATGATATATAAAGCATCCAAATCATAATCAAAATATTTCTTATTAACATACATAAAGCAAAGCGATGTGGTTTTTCCAAAGGGATGGTATTCAGATACATAAAAGTCATTAATGACTTTGGTTGATAACAAAATGAGACGATACAAACATACAGAATCTTTATGATTGTGTGTTTTGGGATAAACTTCAAATCTGTGACTTCTGTGAGAATAAGAAAGCTACGCTATATTTTAGCATTGATATAACATGTAACAACCAACATAGAGTATTAAAAAACAAAAGGATAAAATTTTCGTTGTCCATAAAAAACTGGTCCACCAAGGTCGCAATTTTAAAACTAAAAAAATGAACTTCTCTATCATTCAAATTCTCGCTTGTCCAAAATAAATTGCAATTTCAACCGACTTGTCATTATGTTAAATACAATCGATCCTTAAATGCGATGTATCACAAAAGGAGTCAATAAGAGTTTATCCTCAGTCGTTTTGGAATTGCATAACTAGCTACTATAGTTTTATCCGAGTATGTAGCTATTGTATAATATTTTTCTAAAGGAGGAATACAAAAAGTGAGAGTGCTTCCACCTTAGAGTTACCAATGCAAATAGATTTTATCTAACATCAGAGCTATTTTTCTTTGGAATATAACAAAAAAATGTTTTTGATTAAAAATTCGTACGGATTGGTTGAGGATTAGAAAGTAACTTTGTTCTTCTGACTGTGTTTCGACTTATCAGTAACAGTTGACTGCCCTGGGGAGGTGTTACTCAGTGTTCTAATACGATTTCGACAACCGTCTAATGTGTTGACCCATTTCGTTACTAACCTGCTTATTTTCTAACCTGACCCAAATCGATTATGACCAAACCCAAATGTTGCCCTAGCTGACTTGGACCGAAAATAACCCAAATGTTGGTCATAATCAAATTATCTAAACGAAGTGTCATATTGAGTGTTAAATTGAAATGGGCCAAGTCAGCTACGGCAGAAAACTATGACCAACATTTCATTTCTAACCTGCTTATTTTGATACCTAACCCATTTCTATTATTTTCTAGTGGACTATTTCCACCTGGTCTTCGAAGATGGAAATAATAGGTCGGGTCGATGGACAAGAACCTAGCTCAAGCTTTGCATCGACCAAGGAACCCATTGCTTGATAGCGCTGGTTTGCGCAGTACACCGGAAAATAAGACAATCGACGGAGGAGAAAGGAAAAGAGAGTGTCACCCAGCAACCCCATCGTCTAAAGGTAGTGGTAGGTGGCTTCCTTGTGATGATAAGTGGCTCAGGCGGTGGTGAGCGGATCCCGATGGTGGTCGGCATCTCACAGAGGTGCTTGACGGCGCTTGATGGAAGTGTTATCTTCCCCCAATCTCAACCCTTCCGGATATTCAGCATAAAGCACATTTATCGAAATCTCTTTTTTTAGTCCATCCCTTAAATTTGTCCCCACTTCATGCATTGATATGTTGTCCAATAAATTTTCATTGTGGTTGCACTGGAGAGACGATGATAATCGGTGTAAGTAGTGGGGATAAGTTACGGCAACAACCAAAATAGGTCATCCTGTGGCGGGATACATGGTCTGACCCACTAAAAATAGGAAAACGGGTCTTCTTGAAAAAGTAGGTATTCGATGATTAGAGTTTTCTAGCATACAACGGAGTTCCCACCTGCCTGTACCCCCCACATCTACAACGGGTTTGGAGGGCAATGCTCCTAAGTCGAGAATTACTTATGGATGATAAACGATTTGCGCTGAAGTTTGACTTCTTAGGATGAAAGAAGCGTCTAGGCTATGTTTGATTTTAGTTGTTATCTATGTTTTATTGTCTAGGTATGCTGTTGGTGCTCTCACAACTCCGATGAGACTTAGGTTTTTCCCTGTTGCTGATTGGAGAAATCCAACTACAACCTCCTAATCGGTTCTCAATAGTAGAACTAGGGAGGTGTGGTAACCCGATGGGGATCAACACGGCCAACTATGAATAAATATAGAGGCACGCAGTACCGAACTGCTTCAAATTAAAATGGATCTGCACTCAAAACTCCACCAACAGACGTTTCTCATCGTTGATTGGAGAAATCCAGCTACAACCTCTTCAAAACTACAAAGTTGTCGTAACCTGGTGGAGACGAAGATTGGAGGTGCGAGTTGAGTAGCAGACTGCCAATATGACATATGAACCTAATGATAGGTCCATTTGTGGGAGACTCACCCCGCAATATGTGGGCTGAAGGAGGTATTTAGAAAGTTTTAAAGATTATTTATAATTGTTAGGTATGAGTTGTGCGACTTAAACTGACACAATTCTATAACAGTCTTATAATTGATGAGAATGAGAGCACCCATTGCTTCAAAAAGAAAAGAGAAAAGTGTTTTTATAACCCTACCTACTTGACATAAGTGCCAATATAACCCTCAGATAATTTTAAGTGCAGATATAACCCTACCTAGTTGATGTAAGTGCAAGTATAACCCTCAGACCCCATTTCCGCCGGACCACCGCGCGGACCTCCGCCACCCTCCGAATTTTGGCCGAATTTTGGCCAGTCTGCGGTGGTCTGGCGGCGGCCCGACGGTGGTTAGGCGGTGGTCCGGCGAAAATGGGGTTTGAGAGTTATATTGGAACTTACATCAACTAGGTAGGATTATATCTGCACTTAAAATTATCTGAAGATTATATTGGCACTTATGTCAAGTAGGTAGGGTTATAAAAGCACTTTTCTCTTACAATTACAAGTAATATTCAAATTAATTTACAATTCCTTAATAGTGAGGAAATATATTTTTTTTCCAACAAAAACAACTAACCTCCTTTAAAACTCGGGTTGCCTCCTAAGAAGGTCCGTATATTTAAGGTCATCAACACGACGCTAATTTTATCCATAAGGTGAAGGTTCGAATCCCTTCACCATTAGCTTCCAAAAGTAGGGAGGTGGAAGTAGAAATCCTCCAAGAGGAAGTTTTGTGGAGGTGGAGTCGGTGTTAAACGAGATGGGTGATTTAAAATTTTGGCATTGTCATTTGGCTTCCCTTGCGTCTCTTTCAAGAACTCCAAAAAATAATGGAATCAGTTCAATTGATCATACTCCCAATCTCCACCCTCTCTCCTCTCCTTGCCGCCTAACCACTCCTTCCCATCACCTCCCCTCCCCTCTAAGGCTGTTCAATTTTTTTTTTGAAAAATCGATAACCAGTCAAAACTAATTTGGTTTACCAGTTAATTATATAATCGGGTAATATTGATTACGGTTTTCTTATTTATGTCAATCGGTTTCGTTATCGATTTTATTATTTAGTAATCGGTCTAAGCAGATAACCGGTAAGAGATTTTATAGCACATTAATTAATTAATTTTGACCCCAAAAATTAATTAATTAAACTTTAGGCCTTGATCACAAACACAATAAAAAACTTTAAATTACCCAAATTAAGTTATTTTTAAAATCTATATTATTAGCCCATATATTTATAAATAATAATTATGCCCAAAACAAATTATTATGCACGCAAAAGTCAATGTAAATTATAATTGTGCACAACACTAATAATTATCAGCTAGATACAATTTTAATATTAATTAAAAAAATATTCAACTCCTACTCAACACAATTATCCAATTCCTATATTTTTACATTTTATTCTAAGTTTTGCGGGTCTAACTACTAATCAATATTAATATGAATTTATATTTCTAATTTTAAATGTGATATATTTGATAACCGGTAATAACTGGCAAATCAACCGAAACTGATACTAACTGAACTGATAGAACCAACAACAACGGTCGGTTATTCGGTTCCTTGCAAAATTTTATAAACTAGTAGAAATCGAAACTGATTAACCCCCTAACCGATAAATGGGCCGATTGAACACACCTCGTTTGTCTTACCTCCCCTTTTACCGCCTCCTTGGAGAATACATCAATTACCCTAAATTAGTTTATTTTTATAAAATTTAAGTTTTACAAGAAAAAATTTCAACCAAACACCACCCAAAACTCCTTCCGTATTTTCAACAAAATTACTTAATTTCTATTTTATAATCAGACAAAGTTATCGTACATGTACGTATCAAGATGTGTTTAAAGTAGAATGCAGGGTGTGGTTGAGTAATGCCTGCTCTTTATCATAGTGTGATTTTGGATTAGTTACATGAATGTCTGGTTTAATTTGGATACGTTATATTTAAAAGATCCGGTAATTTCAGAATTCTTCTCTTAGTAGTTCGCATGTTCTTCCCATATCTTATCCTCCCTCCATTTCTTTAACAATAGCACATCATTTTTTTCAAAGTCTTTCCATCAGAATCAAGAATCAAGAAAAGCTCTCGAAAAGCTTGAAAAAGAAACACAGATCCATATTTCTCGGAGGGGTGGCCACCCTTTTCGCCGGCGATCCTCGCCGGTCGGCCACCCCTTTCTTT
>JAULKK010332177.1:0-10857 GCA_032355705.1 Rubia peregrina | reverse complement strand
TTAAAAGTTGCAAACAAATTTGAGTATGATGAAGTTTTGCATTAATTTTGGAGAAAGATCTCTGCCTAAAGTTTAGGTTGCCTCAGGAGACTGTCTCAAATCTAGAAAATTCGACCACGAGAAGGAAAGTAACTTTACAGTTGAGTAATGAAGCAGGACACCAACCATCAAGTTCATCGCGTATCTTCTTTTTCCAACTTCCCCGTTGTAAAAGCAAAGTCCTTTCTGAGTGTATTTTCTATATAAAGCTTGCCTATTCTTTATTTATACTACCTCTGTCTCACTCATATCTGTATATTTTTTGATCAACTTCTGAAGTTCTGTTTGACCACCGATAATTGTAGTTACGTATACTAAAGATGTCTTAAATTTTGATATTTGAAAATTACATGATACAAAGAATCTAACGATATCTCACATGAAAATATTGGTGCCTATGTACCAGTTAAAATTTATGGTCAAACTTTTCTTGAGAAAGTTGACAAAAAATATGCAGATTTGGATGAGACAGAGGGAGTATATATTTTCCCTATAAGTATATTATTTATTTATTTATTTATGAGTACATCAATGTCCCAAAAATATGATAAGCTAAAGTACAATCCAGTCCCTATAATTACCAAATATTAGGATTTGAACGACCAGGTTTGGTGGAGATCACACGATTTTTTCTTCTCCATCAGTCCTTCTCAGTCTAGACCACCGACGAGATTTTCATCCACGCCTAAATTTTCGGAGGAAAAGCAATAAACTGAAAAATAATTCCAATATTAACAAAACTTGGAGAATAAAACAAAGATTCAGCATTGTGAATCTAAAAAAATATATAAAAAAATTTGATACAGCATTTATCTAACTTTAGAGTTCGTCCCTTGAAAGACGTTCTTTCCATAAGTCATTGAAATACCAAAGTTTAAAGTGCAAATTAGAAGAAATCAAGATAAAATTTTCGTGTTGCATGAATCGGGTTATAAACTTTATAACTATTGCATGTTGCATAATAAAAATTTAAATTTATAACTAAGACGTTTAACCTTTTATTTTTATAATTAGATTTCATTTTTTCATAAGCATGTGGAAAGATGGTGTTTACAAGACTTTGCCTTATTTCAATTCTCATTTATATTTTTGCCGCCACTGGCCGACGACACCCGCCATAGTCAACCAGATTTTCGCCATATTGTTGTCGAATTTATGCCAGATGACCGTCTCCGCCGATCTCCGGTTCTTCTCTGTTTTCCACTAGCAATATCTGTTTTCCACCGGTAATATCCATTTTCTGCTGGGGAGATCGATGAGAACGCGATCTCTGTTGCAATTCGCCTTGCCAGAGCTACCGAACGGTTATTCTACGATCAATTGTAGAAGCGCTTATTTGCTGACACTTTTAGCACGTGGCTTCATGCGTTTGGCTGTGTAAGATCTTATATTGTTTATTTGTTTTAAATTGATATTTAGTTTGATTTTTTATGATTTTTTATATTTTGTTTATAATTTTTTGTTGGTGTTTTGTTAGTTGTACTTGATGTTTATTATTTTTTCATTTTGACATTTTGAATTTGATATTTAATTTGACAATTTAACCTTTTTGATGTTTTATGATTTTCAGTTGATATTTTGTTAGTTGTCTATAATTGATGTTTATCATTTTTAGTGACATCTTTTAATTGCAATAAATTTTGACAATTTAATCTTTGTTGATGTTTTATGATATTTAGTTGATATTTTGTTACTTTTAGTTGATGTTTATAATTTTGAGTTTGACGTTTTGAAATTAATATATAATTTGACAATTTAAGCTTCGGTTGATGTTTTTCTAGTAGTAGTTGAGGTTTATAATTTTCAGTTTGACATTTTGAAATTGGTATTTAATTTGACGATTTAAGCTATATTAATGTTTTGTAATTTTCAGTTGATATTTTTCTAGTCGTTGTTGATGCTTATAATTTTTCAGTTTGAGATTTAATTTGATATTTAATTTACTAATTTAAATTCTTTTGATGTTTTACGATTTTTGTTGATATTTTGTTAGTTATAGGTTGATGTTTATGATTTTCAGATTGAGTTGATGTTTTTTTAAATGATATTTATTTGGTTTTTAATATATATTTTGTTCCGATTGTAGTTGATGTTTTATGATTTTCGGTTGATGTTTTGTTAGTTTTAGTTGATTTTTATGATTTTTCAGTTTGGGGATTATGTTGATGTTTTTCAAGTTTTTATTTTTATTTTTATTTTGTTGCGATAGTAGTTGGTGTTTTGTTAGTTGTAGTTGATGTCTATATTTTTCAGTTTGGGGATTATGTTGATTTCTGACTAAATTATTTTTATTGTCCCCAACATACCATCTTTTGGTCCCCGAGAGCAAAACCACGTTTGTCTCTACATATTCAAAGTGAAATTTTTGGTCCCCAGAACCAGATTTTGAGTGGTTTTCATCTTTTGGTCCCCAAGAAATATATTCTTTTTTTATATGGTTAAGGTTTTTTTATAATTTCACTTATTAAAATAGCAAAAATTAAACTGCATCCCGTCGCCATTAAACGCCACCGCCTCAAGCCGCGCGTAAGTCACACGTGTCTTCTTTTTCCATTTGGCAAGTGCATTACACGCGCACATGACACGCGTCCACCACCTCACTCTGCAACCACCACCACCGCTGACCTCGTCCGATCGATGCCATCCAGCTAAGCCTAGCTCCGGCGAACCCCAATCTGGCTCTCCCTTTCTAGCTCCGCAATGATTCCCGATCCAGCATCATTTCTTAATAACCCTATCGTCTGGAGATGGCAAACCCTAGAACCGGTGAAGGGGCATCGGTGAGGAAAATTTGAATGATGATGAGAGGGGCGACATGGATGCTGCGAACCAGTGATGATGATGCTGGATGGCGACGAGGCGGCGACATGGATGTTTCTGACCTGTGAAGATGATGCTAGATGGCGACGAGGGGGGCGACGAGGCTGCTACAAACAGATGAAGGGGGCTGCGGCGAGGAAAATCCTATCGGAGAAGGGAGCTACGGCGGACAGAGAAGGGGGCGGCAGATGGATTTTTCTCTTTCTGCTATTTGCCTTTTCAATTTTTGCTATTTTAATAAGTGAAGTTACAAAAATACCCCTAACCATATAAAAAAGAATGTATTTTTTGGGGACCCAAAGATGAAAACCACCCAAAATTTAGTTTTGGAGACCAAAACTTTCACTTTACATTTGTGGGGTACTAAACAAATATGGTTTTGCTCTCGGGGACCAAAAGATGGTAAAAGATGGTATGTGGGGGACCAAAAAATAATTTACTCTTGATTTTTTGCAAATTTTTAAAAATATTTAGTTGATAATTTTTTTAAAAAAAATTGCAGATTGCAATAGGAGTAAAAATTAGGGAAAGGTTCCTGGGAAAAATTGGGGAAAAGTCCTCGAAATGTTTTTAGAGATAAGTCGCAAGAGTTAGAATAGAGTTAGCATTGCATACATGTCCCTGCGTAAAATCTATCTAATAGGAAACCATCTCTTAAAATTATTATCTATGTTTATGTTTTGAGATAGGAATGGAAGTTCGTTGTTTGAGATTTTAATATATTATATATATATATATATATATTTTCGAAAAACTTTATTGTCGAGTGAAATTTTCGTTTTAGATTCTAAAATTAATAAATTATTTACATACTATTAAAATAATTATATTATATAGAATTTTGTGTTTACTTATTTATAATATAATATATTAATGCATATAACTATACGCAAAAACTCTCAAAACTATATCAATATTACATACTCCCTCCATCAAAATAAAAATGACACATTTACTTTTTCAAACCCAAATTTTATAAATTTTGACTCAAAATATAAATTAATATATACGATTTTGTCTCTTGAAAGACGGTCTTTCCATAAACCATGGAAAGACAACAGTTTAAATTGCAAATTAGAAGAAATGAAGATAAAATTTTTGGGTTGCATTAATTGGGTCATAAACTTTATAAATTCTATACGTTGCATAAATATTTTTTAATATTGCAACTAAATTTATTTACTTTTATTATTTTAATTAAACCCCGTATTTCCATAAACTTGTGGAAAGAATTTCTTTCCCAAGACTTTGCCAATATTTATGATAAAAATACCGTGTGAGGCATTGTTAGATTCATTTTAGTCTTTATTTTCTAAATATCATTTTTTTATGCAAAATTGTCATACATAACTGGATACTTTGGCAGTCAAACATGATCATTGGAAACCGTGAAAAAGTAAAAATGCCTTTTCTGATGAGATGGGGGAGTATAAATTTTTTAATAAATTAATTATTTCAATATATTTTATATCGAAATAGTAATTTTATCATGTAAAAAGGTTAAATAAAAAATAGTTAAGGCACGAGTGGTATTGATAATGGTAAAATATAATTAAATCCAACTGGATATAAATACATAAAATAAAAATTCACATTCGAAGAACACATGAAAGGCATAAAAAGTATAGTAAAGGTAAAAAAACAAGAAGAAAGTTGGATAGATTAAGAATGGAAACAAGGCTAAATGATATGAATTTTCTTGCGAAAACTCTGGATTGCGGGATTTTAGATCTTTGACAACACAAGGAATCTCGCCCAACCTAGTGTGCTGCACGAAATTCAAAAGTCTAGCCCTAGGGGTACTCTTACTTTCGACTTGCTCCCTAATTAGCCTGCATGATCAGTTCACTAGGTTATTGATACTTAATTAACCTGCAGGATTAAGCAACAATGAAGACGCTACCAAGTAATGAGTATAACTCAAAAATTATAAATACATGATTGATAAAAGGTGTTGAAAATATTGGCCAACCCCTTCTTTTTGTAGGGTGGATTTCGGCCATTAACCCTAATTACAATTGGAAACTGATTCGACTTATGGCAGTTTTAAGAAACTAAAACCATATCTAACTAGAATTCCTAAAATACATAGTAATATTTTTGAATTCTCCAAGAAGTAATCTTGAAGAATATTACCTTATCTAATCTTACAAAATCTAATTTTCTAATCAAAATAAAACTCCATATTTTATATTTTTTTTACAACTTCTCTGGTCCTGAACGCTCTGAACGCTCCTGAACTCTAACGGTCTTCCACCTTTTCTGCGCCCAAACGGCTCTCTTCTCCGGCGACGCCGCGATGGCGGGGCAGCCGCCGGATTCAAAATCCTCCTTCTCCTACGCCCAAGCCCTGAACACACAGTTACTCAATGAACTCCGCCCACTACCTGAGAAACCAATTTCTACATCCCCTACTAAACATAGAGTCGACCACTTGGGAGAACCCGGATTGAAATTCACAGACGAAGAATTCGAAAGGCTAGAGGCCCCCCTGAAATGGACGTTAATCGGCAAATTCTCTCGCGGGAGACCTCAGATGGAACGCCTTCGCAAAGACTTCCAAACCGCTGATTTCAAAGGCCACACCGATATTAACCTTCTGGACAATCACCAGGTATTGATCAAATTCTCATTGCCAGAAGACTACTACAGATGTTGGCTTCACAAAGTCTGGAACTTCGGTTCTTACTCCCTTAGAATTACTAAATGGGTTCCCAATTTCAATCCTCAGGCAGATTCACCAATAGTTCCAATTTGGGTTTCTATGTTTGGTTTACCTCAGCAATTCTTTGATGAATGGGCTATGATGTCAATTGGGAACTTATTAGGTAAACCAATCAAAGTAGATAAAGCAACACTTAATCGAACCAGACCTCATGTTGCTAGAGTGTGCGTTGAAATAGACCTCACTGCCCCTTTAACAGAAAGAGTCTGGATAGATTATAGGGACATAGGATTCTGGCAATATGTAGAATATGATGGTATCCCAGATTACTGCTCTAACTGCCTGAAATTAGGCCACTCTAGCTCCTCTTGCAGGAATGATAATAGCCCATCCACTCTTCATGCCTGGAGACCTGCAGACAATCCCAAGCTGACAGGTAATATGGTTCACTCCAAAGATGCACAGAGAAGAACTACAGGTAACGGGATGAAGCCATCCTCCTCTGGCCTTACTATCGCTGAAAAAAGATATGTGCCTGTCACTAGGAACAAATCTTATGTATTGGCTCAGAAAGTTTCAGGTCCTGAAACCAAAGACACTTCTTATACAAACATAGAGGACCAGAACCTTGCTGCTGTAACCGCAACAAATCAGGTTCCTTCTAATCTCACTTCAAAGGGTAATGAAATGCATGCTGATATGAGTGCTGGAATTGCTGTGGAAAATCCTGATATGTTTGTTACTGCTAATACTACTGGAAATGCTGATATAAGTGTTGGAAAGGCTGTGGAAAATTATCATGGTATGTCTGTTGCTGCAAATAGGTTTGATGTTCTCTGTGAATTGCCCACTGAAGATAACAATATAAATGTTGTAACCTCGATATTGGCTGTTTCGTCACATGAATCGGCTGAGAAGAAATCCCAAACAGTAATAACTAAACAACAAACTTTCCTTCCCTCTGATTTACATGCTACAGCTTTGACCTCTGGTTCTCCAGTGGATGAGATCTCAGACACTAACAACACTGAGCCTGGTCTTAATCATATTTTATCCACCATCCCCGAGGTTTCAACTAATCAAAACACTCCTAACATAGAGAATTTCTGTGAAATAAATGCTGAAGATTCACCACCTACAACTTCAAGCAACAAAAAACTTAAAAGCTTGGACTGGTTAAATACAGAAGTTAGCCTCCTGAACACTTCTAATCCCAATCTCAGCCTCTCGGAACTCAAAGTTAGTTTCTCAGAATCTCAACAATTTTTTAACTCCATCCTACGAGAAACTAATGACTCTAATGAACAAGAGAACACTGAACAAACACAGAGGCCAAGAAGATACATTAAGAAAAATTATACATCAACACCAAAAACGGTTCAAACCCGATCCACACAGTCTAACCCAGAACAGTTTTAATATGATAAGCACAAAACTTTGTGTATGGAATGCTAGAGGGATTAGTAACAAGCCAACTCAGGTAAGAGTCAAAGACATAAAAAGAAGATACAACATATCACTCTTTGCTATTATAGAACCTATGGTACAACCAAATTCTATTGAAACCATAGCAAAACAGATTGGATATAAAAACTTCTATCCAGGTAAAAACGCCAAAATTTGGATCTTTTGGGAGGATGATATATCTCTTACAATCCTACAGGAAGATAATCAACACATCCTCACATCAATTAAACACCCACACATTCAGAATGAAAGCTTAACCGCTTTCATTTATGCAAAACACACAATTAGAGAAAGAAATGAGTTATGGTCTGAGCTCCTTAAACATAAAAATAATCCTTTGAGCCTAATAGGAGATTTTAATGTATTGGAAAAAGTTGAGGATTACCTGGGACCATCAAACCCTAATTTAGGAGGTATCATGAATTTCAACAAATTCCTCTCTTCAGCAGAACTCTCTACTCTTCCCACCACAGGAAGTCTCTATACTTGGACAGGAGTAAGAAGCAAAGGAAGGGTTTGGGAAAGACTTGATAGAGGTGTCTCAAATCACAAATGGTGGTCTTTATTCCCAGCTTCTAATATCAAAACACTACCTAGGCTACAATCTGACCACTCTCCTCTTCTTTTCAGTATCATGGGAGAACAAGAACCTACTGACCCAAAACCCTTTAGATTCCAAAATTGCTGGCTCACCCATGATAACTTCGCCGAATTCACTAAGAACACATGGAGCATTGATACTAATCTAAAAGGCATGCATAAACTGGCTTTTAAACTTAAAAACCTTAAACTGGCTTTAAAAATCTGGAATAAAAACATTTTCGGAAATATTTTTGACAAAGTAAAAGAATGTGAGGATGCATTCATAAGTGCTGAATCTAACCTGCAACTTCAAGAATCTTCAGCAAACCTCATAGCATACAACTCTGCAAAAGCAAACCTCACCCTGGCTTTGAATAACCAAGACATTTTCTGGAAACAAAAATCGAGGGTTAAATGGTTAAGGGAGGGAGACACTAACTCCAAATTTTTCCATAACTCAATTAAATCAAAGCATAAAAGACAACTGATCACTCAAATAAAAAACTCATCCGGTACCTGGTTAAACACAAAGAAAGAAATCAGTGAGGAAGCAGTTGCTTTCTTCACTGGTTTGCTTACTAATGACCACACTGATCCCTCTGGCATTAATACTTCCTGGATTTTAGAAAATATAGAAGAAGTAATATCTTCACAGATAAATCATCAGCTAACCAAACAAGCATCTATGCATGAACTCACATCCATAATACAACATATGGATTGTGATTCTGCTCCGGGACCTGATGGCTTTTCTGGAAGTTTCTATAAACACTGCTGGGACACTATAAAAGATGATACCCTCGAAGCAGTAAATGATTTCCTCAACCTTACTCCAGTACCTAAATCTATCTCCTCAGCCCTATTAGTTTTAATCCCCAAGAAGGAGGTATGCTCTACTTTTCAGGATTACAGACCCATTAGCCTTTGCAACTTCTCTAATAAGATCATGTCCAAGCTACTATCTGAACGATTAAAGCCATATCTTGACTCTATTATTAGCCCTGAACAATCAGCCTTTATAGCAGGAAGGGAGCTAGCTGATAATGTACTGCTCATGCAAGAAATCACCAATTTCTTGCACTCAAAAACAAAGGGCCATAACATGATCATCAAGCTAGATATGATGAAAGCCTTTGACAGAGTATCCTGGCAGTTTTTAAGTAAACTCCTAACCAAAATGGGATTCTCGGGACACTTTACAAACCTAATTCTAGGAAACATAAGTTCTGCCTTCTTCTCTATCCTTATCAACGGATCTCCAAATGGTTTCTTCCAAGCCTCTAGAGGTTTAAAACAAGGAGACCCTCTCTCCCCTATACTCTTCATATTAATGGCTGAAGCCTTCTCGAAAAATCTGAACTTTCTCTACAAATACTCTAATATCAGCCCCTACAAACTCCCTCCATCCATGTTAAACATTTCACACCTCTCATTTGCCGATGACTCAGCAATATTTCTGAAATACTCAAAAAAGGGAATACAAACTCTGCTTTGTTTTTTACAATCCTATGAATTAGCTACTGGCCAAAAAATAAATTTCGACAAATCATCTTTCTATCTATCGAAACACACTCCAGCTAACATAGCATCTCTCATCAAAACTGAAACTAATATGAAAATGGGATCTCTACCTTTCAAATATCTTGGCTGCCCAATCTTCACAGGTAGAGTTAAGAATTCATATTTCCATCCTCTCTTGGGCAACATTAATACAAAACTCCAAGCATGGCAAAACAAAACTCTAACTGCAGCAGGAAGACTAATACTCATAAACCATGTTTTGTCATCAATTCCACTGCACTTGCTCACAGTTCTTAAGCCTACTAAAACAATCATTGAAAAAATCCACAAGATGATGGCTCGGTTCCTTTGGAACCCTACAAACTCAGAGAATAAAAAGCGAAGAATTTGGAAAGCTTATAACAAACTCAGCTACCCTTTGGATGAAAATGGAGTTGGTCTAAAAAATCTCCACACAATGACCAAAAGCTTCTCAATGAAATTATGGTGGAAACTTCAACAAGGAAAATCTCTTTGGACTAAATTCATGTGGTCATCCCCTGAACATTATAAAAACTCTAAAACGTGGAAAAGAATAATTGAGGTTAATGATATAGCTTATCAAAACACATTCATACAAATCGGAAAAGGAGAGGTCTCCTTTTGGAACTCTAACTGGACTGGTAAAGGTTTCCTATCTGATTTTCTTTCCTCAGATTATCCACTACCTTTTCCTGATCTAACAGTGGCAGATTACATACTCAAGAGCGTGGAATATACTCCTATTCTGCAAAATTTAATACCTCCAGAAATCACCCAAATCTTATTACAGCAAACCCAGACCTGGCTAGATCAGGATGATAAAATGGTGTGGAAACCTTCTTCGACTGGAAAATTTTCCACTAAATCAGCTTACGAAACCATAAGACCTAAGAAACAA
Source organism: Rubia peregrina (assembly GCA_032355705.1). Classification (NCBI taxonomy): domain Eukaryota; kingdom Viridiplantae; phylum Streptophyta; class Magnoliopsida; order Gentianales; family Rubiaceae; genus Rubia; species Rubia peregrina. Next base: position 844 of record JAULKK010332177.1, on the reverse strand, counting down.
AAAATTAAATCTTTCAAATATCTTTGGTCATCAATCTTGCCTAAAAAGATAAGTTTTTTCAACTGGAGACTTCTCAATAGGCTTATCTCTCTCCCAGACATCTTAGAAGACTTTAATTTCCATATGCCATCAAAATGCTTCTACTGCAAAAAATATTCAGACTCTTTACATCATAGCTTCAGTAGCTGTCAAGAAATCAAGCTTATATGGCAGACCATTAACCAAATCTTCTCAATTAACTCTCCTGACTACTTCTTCTTATGGGACCGGTTTTTTTTCTATTGGCAACTGAGGATTTCAGATCAGGAAACTAACAAAATAGTCAAGATAATACCTTGCATCATTGCCTGGTCCATTTGGTGTGATAGAAATAAAGTATCTTATGATAATCAAACACCAAACACACAATTGATCATTAAAAACATCCTCCACCTGCTTAATGATATCCTTCTGAGTAATAAAATTAAATGCCATTGGAACTTAACAGGCAATATACCTAAGCTCATGTTAAAGAAAAACCTTAATACTACGAAGGTGTTAAAGATTGTAAAATGGAACCTCCCTCAAAACTACAGATTGAATACGGATGGTTCTGTTATTAAAAATGGGAAAACAGGGACTGGAGCTATTATCAGAGACTCAAACGGATTGGTAGTTGCTGCCATGGCAAAATCGATTCAAGATTGTCCCATCCTGCAAGCTGAAGCTTCAGCACTGCTATTCGGTATTCAACTTGCTCTCCAGCTCGGAATCGAAGATCTGGAGATTGAAATCGACTCAAAAATACTGCACAACATTTTAATGAAGAAGCAAGACGAACCATGGACCTGCACTGCCCTAATCA
>JAULKK010332159.1:0-10859 GCA_032355705.1 Rubia peregrina | reverse complement strand
TTTAACATTTAACAAAGATCTATTAACTATACATTCTATGATTTCATTTGTTCGATCCCCACATTGATTCTTCTTCCCGAAACATGCTTCATTCCTCATTCTCCATATTTCATATACCATTTCAGCTGCTCCCATTTTGAGAATTCTAGCCCTCCATCCTTACCCTTTTGTGTTCAAAATCAGCCATTCAAGCTCTTCTTTCCATCCTTCTGGTTCTCTACTTCTTCTCAACCATTTCAGTACTTCCCTTCATATCTCTTTGTTGTATTGCATTCAAAGCAAGTTCTCATGTTCTCGACAGAATGGACATTTTTCATCTGTTTGGATTCCATATTTCAACAGTCTGTCCTTCGTTTCTAGTCTTTTGTGACATGCTAACCAAAGCATAAAAATAGCTCTTAGTCTAGCCAAGTTTCCAAGGACCATCCTTCTCCATCTTGGCTCTTCTTGTTCTCATTTTACTACTTTGTATACCTTTTTCATACAGATTTTCTTCTTCCCAATATGTTGTCTCCACTCTTCCATCTCCATTGTTTTTTTCCTGCACTTTATCATATTTTTCAGTACCCAGGAGAAGTCAGTTGGGAATTTCATCGATATTATCGACCGAACATAATTTATATATATGACATATTTTTATTAATATAAGATATTATTATGTATGTACATTTTTTTAAAATAATCATGGAACGAGTTAAGCTTAAACACGAGTTTGAGTCAAGATTTTACGATTCAAACTCAAGCCAAATTAGTTTCACTCAAACTAAGATTTAAGAGGCTCAATCAAATTCGAGCTTAAGATATTTTAAATGAGTTGAGCTGAAACTAAAGGTTTTTCGATCTCGGGACTAACATAACCCAATAACCCAGATTAAAATTCAAAATATGACCAACCCTAACTCATAGCCCATCCCAAGTAACTCAAGGTTGAAATCCAAATCGACAAAATTGAGGCAAAGGAAGAAAAATAAAGGAAGAAAGGTTGAATGATAACTTTTTGGGTTAGTCACATTATGACCAGTTGGATAATGACTTATTGGATAATATTTTTTAACTTATTGGGTCATATGAGTTATTTCAAGGGTCATCCATTTAATGACCCAATCTATTATAATCCAACCCATTAAGACACATCAATAAATGGGTTATTTGGGTTTGGATGATGGTTTTATCCAACTAACCCATTTGACAGGCCTACTTTCCAGGTTGAACGACCTTCTTTTCTGCTTGATGAGCTTCTGAGATATGTCGATGCTTAGCTTGTGGTCCATCAACTGATGCGTCACTCCTATAAGGTTAGACGTGCTCTGTGAGAATACATCCTTGAAACTATCGCGCTAAGGTTTCAATCCTTCTTTTGTTGCAATCGGCATCTTCTTTCTCACGGCCACCAACCTCGAAGATCAAAAGGGAGTAGTTCAGTGTTGATGGGAATTATTTTTCCTTGAACTAAAGCAATGTTATCCCCCTTCTTTGACTCTCTTAAGTCTATTCCCAAGAAGCTTCGAGGTTCAGGATTGATGGGAATGATTTTTCCCTGAACTAAAGCAACGTTATCCCCCTTCTTTGACTCTCTTAAGGCTATTCCCAAGAAGCTTCGAGCTCCTCATTGATCTCCTATAATAATTTTTTATCCGCTTTCTAGTAGGGAACTTCATCGTCACGTAGTTGGGGGACCATGTGTCTCATGCCTGGCACATCTTGGGCTTTCCCAAAATCACATTATATGGGGATATAGCATCGATAATGGAAAAAATGCACTCGACGGTTACTTATTTGTCTTTGTCTGCGACTTAAATGGGTAGAGTTATCACTCCTAGGGGGAGCACCATTTCCCGGTAAAGCCAGACAATGGCAAGGTGGTTCTTTTTAAGCTGTGGTGCTTCAAAACCAATTGATCAAAATAGTTGGCAAACATGACTTCCACCCCACTGCCATCATCCACAAAAACCCTTTTCATGTCGGAGTCTCCGATCATTTCATGGATTACTATAGGATCTACATGGGGGTTCTAGCTTGGTACCGGGTCTATCTCTAAAAAGGTTATAGCATCATTGGATCAAAACCTCTTCTGTCGAGGTTCTCCAGGGGGAATATATCGAGACAGAGCCTTTATGACTGTGTTCAATATTTTGACGCTCACAACTCTACTGATAAAGTTAATCTTCTTATTAGCTACCCCTCATCCCAATTACAGTCTTTTTGAACACCCCAAACAGCCGCATCATGGTCTCTTAGGTGAACCTCAGACCGTTCCCAGTCGTTACCCTATTGTTCACGGCTACCCCGACCAAAACTTCCCTTGTGCGGAATCCAGAGTCGACGGTCTCATTTCCCTTTCGAGGAGCCGTCTCCCCCCTTTTACTTGGCTACACAATCCCGAAGGAGGCCTACCCTTGCATATCTTTCGATCTTAAACTTTATATATTGACATACTTCAGTGTCGCTGTCGTGGTCCTTGTGAAGGTCACCGAATTTGCTCGAGGCCCTCTTCGAAGGCGTATCCTTAATAGGGGAGGGATCCTAAATAGCCTCTCCTGGATAGAGTGTATTTCTATTCAAGACTTAGTTAAGAAGATATACCCTTTAAAGCTCGATCTTGAGCCTTACTCTGAGGGTTTGGACTACATTTCTGGGGTCTTTTAGACCAACTTCTTGTAAAGGTCCAGGTTAGCTATCTCATTCATGTAGCCTAGGATTACCCCTTCCTCCATGCAATTAATAAAGCCGAGGTTTTCATTCACGTATCTGTGATAGAACGCCTCCATGGATTCCCCTGTCTCTGCTTACTTTGGTAAAGTTTGATCAAGATTTTAGTGAATCATTTCTTCTGGAAGAATTGACTTAGTAACGCTCTCTCAAAGTCTCTATAAGAGTGCAACGACCCTTTGCCCAACTTGCTAAACCACTCCTGAGCATTCCCCTAAAGGTAAACTCCACATCAGCTTACATGTTAGCTACTCGTTGAAGTATCTTGAGTTCATAAGACTAAGACTAAGGCTAAGAAAGGTCTATATGAATTCGTGAGGGTTTGTATCTCCGCTATAGGTGGGCAACCTTTGGGTGGCTTTAAACTGGCGAGACACCGAGTTTCCATGATTGCCAAGCTAAAAATGGAGGCAGCGACTTGTTCTGAAAGACCGATCAACCGATCCAGTTCCCTTGTTAGGACGTCACTCGAATCGCCCCATGCCAGCCAATCCATTGATCCGTGTATTGGTTTTATATATGAGAGGTACCCATGGTAGGGATCTAGTACATCCAGTTCGAAGCCATGTATCCAGTCTGCGGCACTTCCCTCACAATATTATAGTACAGTTGTTGTCCTCGGAGGTAAGGGTCGTGCAGAAGATCTCCCCATGTGGCTGCAAGTGAGCTTGGCTCTCATAACCAGGGTAGTGTCCTGTTGACCGGACCATCAAGTGAAGTATCTCCTGGTTAGGCATGCGGAGGATTAAAGAAGGTAAAGAATAGGCTCCCGCTAGGCCTAAACTCAGAAACATAGGTTGTAATCCATCCTGGATCCCGATGCTTGGATTCACGGGGTAAGATACCCTTGGGAAAGTTTGAAGCTGGAGTCTCGACTGCATTATCAGGGGAATCGAAGGTGCAGCCACCACTAGCTGTTGAATCATTCTTTGGTAGAGTATCGAGATGTCTGCGCCATCTGAGCTATATCTAGCCGAGACAAATGTGGCACTCTTCTCGTGTCACGATTTTCTCGAGCAGCTCTCGCGGCGGCTTCGAGTTGCAAATCTGTCAAAACTTCTATGACTGCAAATTCCAATCCCTTTGCTGGTGTGCTTGACTTTGTGAGGTGGGAGCACCGATCCCACCTCTCTAGGACTCTATACTGACCTCCAGGTGTCTGGAAGGTCCTACAGCCTTGATCTTAGATTCCTCCATTACTGCGATCATCAAGATCTGATCAGTCATCACCACTGGAGGTCTTCCACCAACGTTTTGAGGACCCAGGGAATCGACCAACATCTTCTTCATTTTCCAAATTTTTTTTCCTTGGTATGGGGATTGTACTTCTTCACCAGCCTCTCCGTGATCATCTTTTACTCGTTCACTTCTACGCAGTATGTATGTCGTAGAAGCAGACATGAACAACGAAGCTCACAATCTAACTTGATGCTCACTGGGTGTGCCAATTGATGTACCTTAGAACCACCGCTGGTAAATTGTGTGCTCACTTGGTCAAAAACTGCAGGAAAGAGCCTCCGGAGGTTTCAAAGGGAAAAAAACCCCTGATGGCAAAGTTAGAGTCTTTATTAGAATGTAGGAATCATCTCAAGAGAATTGGGTGAATAGTGTTACCGGCCACCTTATATATGACGGCCCTTTTGGGACATGTAGAATTTTTATAGGACTAGTGTTTTTTTCTTGTGGAAAAAGCATTAGGGATACTCATTCAGGCCAACTCAATGGTTATTGTTCAAAGGATATTTAGTTGATGTTCTGTTGTTGGCCCATGGGACTTAGGCCTGTTACTATTTGAGCACTATCAGTCTTCACCCATCTTCCTTGTCCAATCTCGCCTGTAACCACCCACCGCAGACTCCTCCAATGGGTAATCCAAATTGAACAAAGGTAAAGTTCTTAATTTTTCGAATTTGACGGTTAACCTTTTAATTTGCTGTTATACTTTCGTGGGTTATGATTTATTTGCTTTTCCAGTTTTAATTTATTAGTTTTAATTGTTGGGTTTTCGTATATTTTTTTGGTATAACGGAACCTTAATGCGTGCTAATAGAAGCTTGTTGAAAGGTTGTTGTTCATGGAAAGTTTGACGATAAAAAAATTGCTCTTTTAATTTTCTGGGTTATATTCTTCATCAAATAAAGCAAGAGTTGCTCATTTAATTTATTAACTTACCCTGATTATACCAACACTTTTGAGTAGTTAGTGAATGTGCACCTCTGCATAAATCAATTGGTCTTTATTTATTTTAGAATAGTAGGTGTTTATGAGTTCTCGAGTTTATCTACACGTGAGTTATGTTACATTCTTAAAATTTATGATACGCGAATCCTGATTATGTGTAATTATGTGAACAAATTGGTAATAACAAGAATATGAGATTACATTTTTTGTTGCCGGAAAAGCTGATTTGATGATGAAATTGATTATAAATGATTTTATTGTCTTGATCTTTTTGAAGCAATCAGTCGTTGTTTGATAATTATGTGTAGATGATTTGATGATGAAATAGATGACAAATATTTAGATATGTCGATGATGAAATGAAAGTTTAAAATAAATCTAATAAATTGGTTGCTATTCAGTAAAGCCTTCAAAAGGATGGTGCCTTTGTTTATTTATGGATTTCATTTCTTCCTTTCCTCTTATGTATTGTCTTTCATATGTTTCTTCTCATTCGTATTTTTGGATTTTGTTGTATTCTCAGACATCTAAGGTATTTGCTACCTCATATCACTACAACAAATAGCACCTATTACTTCAGTTCTAGATGGTTTTTTAACCTCGATTTTCAACCCTCTAAAAACCAAGGTAAATGTGGGTGTAGTAAAAAGTACATTTTTACCTCGATTTCAGACCGGCGTTGGCAGTTTTGTGTGCGAAATCGGTTTAAGAAAGATGATTGACGATTGGAGTTTGTAGCTGCGACATCGTTCTAAATGACATCGGCCTGCATATGAAGCGACTTCGTTAATAGCAAGAATTCAGACGAGGGGACTGCAATTATTGCAACGTCACCAATGTCGTGATTACTGATGAATGAGGGAGACGTCATGGATAAGGGTCTGCGACATTGCATACTCCTAGCAATCACCGCCATGCATGGTAACGTGGAAGACGGTCGAATACGATGTCATTTTGTTTTGGCCGACGTCATAAAAAATCCACCGTTCTGTGCGATATCAATTTGGTTTTTTTGCTCCACCGGTTGGTGCAATTTAGCAAATTAGTCTTGGAGAAATCGGTTCTTGTACAATATTATAAAATATAATATTTGATTACACAAATAACTGTTACGTGTTACCTAATATTTGATTTAATTTTGAATTACACAATCATTTGTTCGTTGACATCAGTTACTTGTTACCTAATGTTCCACAATTCGTGAAATGTTTACAAATCATACGACAATCCATTATTGTGCAACTGATGTCGGAAAAAATAAGAATGTAAGGAACCGATAGAACTAGAATAATGATGGTAAATACATGTTCTTTGTAATAACAAAGAACACACACGAAACAAGGTTTATGTTATATTTGGCATTCCCATAATATAGTCATACGTAAATGACATTAATCTGAACATGTTAAAAGTACCTGGTCGGATTGTAAGTGACGTCGCATGCAATGTTGATCCATGTCGTAGAGTTTGGTAAAAGAGCAATGTCGGACATTTAACTTCTATGAAAATAATTTCATCGCATTTACACCATCGTACACTGTTTGGTCACATATCAAATGAATGATCACTTATGATCGACGTCGCACATTCAACCTGTGTTCATACGAATACATTGATAGTGTCCACAATTAGCCCTAATATAAGCCTTTTTATCACACTTTTCAAACATTGCACTATCTAGAAAACACAAAAAATATACACCATACAACAAGTTACACAATCATCATACTTCATGAGAAAGAAAAACATGTAGAAGGTATATGGTAATAAAGATTGGAAATGAACATGGAATGGATGTAAAACTACCTCAATTAATTTGAACCTGAAGATGCTCTATTCTCGTATGCTTGTTGATGTTTTAGAGAAGCAATTTGAGTAAGTTCTATTTTTTTGTTGTGTTTGTGTGAAATGGAAAGGATGGTATATTGTTGGATTTGAAGGAGGATTGGTGGGAAATACGTGTTATTGCTGAATGTTATTTAAATGAAAAATTGATGGGGGAATTTTTTATTCAAATTTTGGCCCAAATGTTTTGTTCCCGCTGGAAAATTCAATTCGCACGACGTCGAAGAGGGGTCACTTTTAGATTCATTTTGTACGACGAAATTCCAACATCACACATATGCATGACAATCAAATTTAGGAAAAGTATCGTAAAATAATATCTGTTAAGATTGCGGCCCTAAAACATGTCTCATTTGTGCACAAATGAGAACATCATTGTTCTAAAAATGTGAATCACAAAAGGTTCACTGTGGTTTTACATTTCAAGTTCTGATAACTCTATCGGAGAGATCTAAGTGTAAATTTATAAATGTACACTGGCATTCCCAAAACAGATTACGATATGCCCAAAATAAAACTTTGACATCTGAAGTTCAACTTATACTTAACAAGGTTTATTTAAAAACTGGTCTTATTCCACATATACTTTGCACAAGTTCTTCTAAATGATGCCTTGTATACTCGAAGTAATCTTGTACAATTAACTATATGCCTTGTACTATCGCCTTTTAAAAAAATTGGACGTAATTCTATTATCTTTTTATTATTTCTAAAACCAAGAATTTAAATTTTCATGCGATTCTATGAGGTGGAAATGAAACATTCTCAGAACGCTTATGGTAAAGGTATTTATGGAATATTAACAAAAGTGACGGACTACTACCCTTTTATATCCATCCACAAATAAATAGGAACATTGTGCTCGTGAATTGGTGAATCGGTTTAATGTATCTCCAGTTTTACATTGCAAATATGCAATTACTCCCACTCTGTCAGGGGTGTCGGGGGGAAGCTTAGTGCAATTTTATAAATAGACATTGGCATTCGTGAATCCGATTACAATCGGCCCTAAAATGAAACTTTGACATTTGAAGTTGAACTTTTACTTACCGAGATTAATAAAGAAATTGATTTTATTCCACATAAACTTCCACAAGTTCTTCCGAATGACGCCTTGTATACTTGTAAGTAATCTTCTAGAATTTACTCTAAGCCTTGTACTTTCGCTTTAAAAAATTTGATGGTCGTAATTCTATTATATTTTTATTTCTTCTAAAACCAAGAATAAGAGATTTCATGCGATTCTATGTGGTGGTTTCCATGGAACTGGATGTCAAAAAAGTACTGTCAATTCCCATCGAACTGTACATCTAGGAAGTTCATGGACGTTTATAAACTTCAATTATAGTATCTAATATACTATTAACTATTATGAAGGTCAATTACTTTCATTTTGGTCAAATGAGGGTCATGCCCTTGTATGCTAGTGGGTCGAAATGGTAAGGCCCACTTCCAGCCGAATCTACGTTGATCATATATCGTTAAGTTGTTGCTTAACACGAGAAACCTACGACATCGCATATGTGTTGGTCAAACATGGGCATGTTACTATGTTAGTGCGTTGAAAAGGTTAGGCCCAAAAATAGAATAGGCGAGTTTGCTAGAATGTTGGTACAATGTTAGTTTGGTCAACTGCTCTATGACGTTGCTTTACCAAGGCAGAATTCACAACGCTTTGTAATTGACTATATATATCGATCCCACTACATACATCCCTTTAAACATTCAATTTTCCCTCGAATTTCAGCAGTCCCTCAAACTATCTGTTCGAAGGTATACTTCCTAGATTCTCTAAAGTACTTAAATTTTTGTATTCGTCATCAAATTTGATATGTATATGGTGTATTAATGTGTTCTTTATTTTTTTTTATTGAAATTCAAACGGAGTCTGGCTCTAGGTTTTAGGATTTTTTATCATTTCTTCCCTGTCAACCGGCCCTATGTTTTTGTGAAAACTTTTGTTTGTTTTCGATTTTCTGGTTTTGATAATGTTTCTGTAACTATTAAATACAACATCATAGACTAGTCGATCCTCATTCATTGGGAGAGGTCGTGAAGCGAAGTTGTTCATTCCCTTGTTCTCCTAACCCTACTTTAATATGACATCGCACTATTCTCGCATAACCAAATGGTTTTGCCAACTAGTTGGAGACATCACACACACATGTCAATTTATGGTCCGACAATAACGTTCAATGCCTTGTCGAAAAAAATTAACTAAGACAATTTTTAATAAAAATGAAGGAACAATGACCAACAATGTCGTGTCAAGCAGATGTGCCCAAATTGCGGTGAGTGATTTCTTGTTTGGATTTAAATTACTATTAATTTCTTATTTATTTTGTATTTAGATTATTAAAATTTTCATTGACCAATGCAGATCCATAGTGATTCAGATGACAATCGTCGTCCTCAAAAAAATAACAGGGAGGTTCATCCATTATACTTTGTTCAAACTATCACGAAGATAAACTTTGGGAATGTTCTGATTTTGGTAGGTTCTCCCTGGCACACATGTATTTCATTCTCAATTAACATTTTCTATATATGTGTTAGTTTCATGTTTACTAAATTTTGTTTTTGGTGTATAGATTAGTACGTCCCAGCCCATATTTCGAAGATCCTAATGTCCCGGCCCATATTTTGATAAAATGACTGCGTTTCACCACCAGTTTAAAAGCTGCCCAACGACCAACTTTTTCACATTCGCAACCGGCGACGTCGCACCAAAGGTGAACCAAGGTGAGTTTTCCCCCCAAATTTGATAGTGGTTTTTTCGGCTTTGAGAGACTCCGTCTGTGCCCCATTACATGATTTTACTATATTCACAATGCATGAGCTATTGTGTTTTTAGATTTTGGGTTTATTCAATTTGGTTTAGGACTTGTTCACAAATTATTGGCTAGGGCTGTGGTTTAGGTAACTGTTGTGGCATTCATTCTTGCTACTTGTTAATAGTATTTTACTCATTCATGTTTTGATGTTGATGTAATTTTGGATGTTAGGTGTTTTAGGTCCATTCGTATCCTAGTCACATGGTATTTCACCATAGTTGACATGTTATATACGATGTCTCAAATTCATACGCATGAATATGCGACTTCACACTTAACACATCAGCTTTGCTGACATGAATGCGATAGCGGGCTTTACACATTCATGAGCTAGGTTCCTCCATGTTGGACTAATTATTCCAAGTTGATATTTTCAAAGATGGCTCGAATAAAGAAGACAACCAAAAGTTTTAGGTAAAACACTACGAAAAAATGTCTATCGTGCACCAAGAAGATGAAGACAAAGCCCACCCTTTCACCACCAATGTGGGACAACATATGCTTCGTAAATGAGGAGGCACAAAAGCGTTTCAAAAAAATCCTTGGCAGCAGGATAAAAGAGGTCAAGGTGATGAAGCACAAGGACGTGGCGCACCTTCACCTCGACATTTTCCTTGAACCATTCAAACCTTTGAGAATATAGGGTTTGATATGCTTGGACAGATCGATGTATGATACAGAGGTCAAGGAGTTCCACGCTAATTTTGCTCAACAATCTACGAACATCTACTGTACAAGAGTGAACGAAGTGGACGTGGAGATGATGATGGAGCTTATCAATTAAGTGTTGGGTGCACATCGATGTGAAGGATAACCCAGAGGTTGAGCCTCTATGGCTGTACTGTGGGGACAATTGGCCTGCACCGGTCCCCGAGGATGACCAATCTGGGGTGCTTGACCCCAACCAAATGGTGGAGAAGTAATTCAAAATTAAAATCGGGAAGGGGCTCATCCAACCAAGGTGGATCAAGGTTGATGTTCTCAATCTTGAGGAAAGGATGATGTGCATTTTAATAGTATCGATTCTAATCCCTGTTGGACATCTTTCGGAGTGCACAATCAACGAGGCCATCATGTACTACCACTTTGAACTACTTTGGGCAGAAACATTGGCATTGGGAGGCGGGAACATGGATTGATCGCAACGTCCCCAAGGGAAATGTGGGCGTGCCTCTACCAACCAAGAATGAGGTGAACCTTTCGGCTTCCACAGTAGAGGATCCTTCCACCACCGGTACTCCTGCTTTGCGATCAGGTATGAAAGTTTTTAGGTTTTATGTTTATTCCAAA
>JAULKK010332158.1:0-20849 GCA_032355705.1 Rubia peregrina | reverse complement strand
TTGTAAACTAATATCCAAGAAGGATGGAAGATTTATCTTCACAACAAGTAGTAAAAGTGTTGAATAGGTTATATGGTCAATGAGAGATAAGTGGCTTGGAAGTAGAAATCAATTGCACCCAATATCTCGTAAATTGTGTTTAATCTCTTCTTAAAAGTTTGTTGCTTATTTACTATATTCACTTTCCTTATATTTAATTTGTCTTGAAATTCATAACTTAGAAAAACCATTCAAAAACCCCTCTCTTTATATGCTTTTAAATGTATGCATATCTGTATATCTAGTATAGTATTTACCATTATATGTGTAAACGCTTAGAAAAATCCCCTTTCTCCGTGGATGATCTCGACAAGCTATTATCTACTCAGTTGTAGTTAAGATCACTTTAGGTCTTAAAAATAGTACATTTGAGAAGTACGGAGACCACCTTCCAAATTTTGGCGCTGCTGCCGGAGAACATGGCATTTATTTTTAAGTGTTTGAGCATATTATGTGTGAATATGGTTAGTTTTGAATATTTGTTAGTTGAATTCTATTTGGTTATTATTTGATTTTTATTTAATTTTTGTTTGGCTTGGAGACGTATTGTTTGAGTTTTTGGTGTATGGTTAGTACTCGATTCTCTTCACAAGAACCCCCTATACGACGACACCGAGTTATAATTGAACTTGAGACGGACTAGGAGGCTCCTCCTAGTGAATAACAACCCTCTTAGTGACCATTTTGTAGAATCGTCTACCTCTATGGATCATCACGAGGAGCAAGAGGAGGAAATTCCGGGAGGAGAACCTCAACACCCTTCTATTCAAGGAAGGAACATCCCATTGAGACAAGTCCCATTGAGGGAGATTATGGCTCCCAATCTACAGCAACAACCGATGTGCATCACATATCCGACGGTTAGAGGTAATGGGCATTTTGAGTTGATGTCTGAATTGATACACTTGCTACCATCTTTATTGGTAGGCAAGGGGAAGATCCTAACAAACAACTCCTTGATTTTCATATGGTTTGTACGGGGATGCTACCCGAAGGGGTGAATGAGGAGCTTTACTTGTTGAAGGATTTTCCATTTTCGTTGCGAGATGCTGCAAGAGATTGGCTACATTATCTTCCACTCTGGAGCATCACCTCTTGAATTGAATCGAAGAGGAATTTTCTCTCGAAATACCTCCCTTCTTCGAAATCCGTCATCTTGAAGAAATATATAAGAAATATCTTCCAATGGCACAAGGAGTCATTTTATGACTATTGGGAGAGGTTCAACAAACTTCTTGCTAATTGTCTGTATCCTAGGTACTCGGACGGGGATTTGTTCTATTATTTCTATAATTGTCATCTTGATCAAGATCAAAGGCTAGTGAGGGGAGCTTGTAATGGTTCTCTTGGGAACAAGTCCTCGAGGGAAGCTATAGAGCTATACGAGGAGCTAGCCGAAAAATCAAGAAATTTTAGCTCAAGAGCCAATTTGAAAATGCAAAACCCCAATAATGAAAATGTTTCTTCCAATCATGGAAAGCTTGAAAACCAAGTCTCGACCCTCACTTCTATGGTAAAGACTTTGATAACACATTCCGGGGCAAAACCTCATGTAAAATCTTGTGAGATTTGTTCGTCTCCGAATCCTACGGATTCGTGCAAGACGATTATGTGGAGGAAGTGAGTGCCATGGGATATCAAGGAGGGAAAGGATACCGAAATCAAGGGTATCAAGGATATCAAGGCTACCATGGAGGTTGAGGCTACCAAAACCGACCTTACAATGCGGCTAACGAATTCCACCCAAATCTCCGATATGGAAATGCACAAGGATGTCAAAATTCTCAACCTTATCGTCGTCCTCTACAAAAAATATTTGCCACCCCAACCTCAATACCAAAGGCTTGGTGATAAGCCCTACAATCATGGAAACGTTCGGGGATGTCCAAGGAGGAAATCATTTAAGCCATTGGGAAGTTGACCATATGTGCGGACAAGGCTGATAAACACCAAGAGAAGACCGACTCTACCATAAAAACCTAGAGATGCAAGTGAGCCAAATTGCTCAAATCTTGAATCGGATGGAGGCAAGAGATTTGGGAAAACTTCCTTCCGCATCGGTAATGAATCCTCTACAAAACGTGAGTGCCATTTCATTGAGAAGTGGAGAGAGAGATAAAGAACCCCAAGGCAATGTTGTTTTTGAGCGGGTGTTGGAAAATAAATAAGTTGAGGAGAATAAGGCCGAGGAGTTGGCCAAGGAGAAAATGAATGAAGGAGAAGAAGTTGAGGGGAGAGCTGCGTGCCAAGGCCGGGATCAAATCCCGAAACCTTATCCCATCCTCAAAATAAGTCTAGAGTGGTGGAGATCCCTATCTATGAGGCAGAACCACCATTTTTAGAGGCCTTGAAGGATAGGAGAATGAAGGAGGACAACAAAGATATCTACGAAGTCTTTCGTAGGTGCGAGGTAAACATTCCGCTCTTAAATGCTATAAATCAAATTCCTAGGTGTGCTAAATTTCTCAAGGAATTGTGTACCATCAATAGGAAACAAAAATTAAAGAGTGGAAAAAAGTGAGTATGTCTCCACCTTTTTTTTAATGAGAAGTTACCTCCTAAATGCGATGATCTGGGAATGTTTACAATTCCTTTTGAGATAGGAGGGAAATGTGTTAACAAGGCCATGCTAGACTTAGGCACTTCATAAATATGATTCCATATTCTTTGTATGAAAGTCTAGATCTAGGAATTTTGCACGAAATTAGGGTTGTCGTCAAATTAGCCGATCACTCTAGTACATACACAAAAGGTATTGTGAAATATGTGTTGGTGAAAGTATACACTTTGACATTCCCCGCTGATTTTTATATCCTTGATATAGAGAGTGATAATCTTGGGTACACCTATTTTTTTAGGTAGGCCATTTTTAAAAATGTGAAGGACAATAATTTATGTTCATAACGGAACATTAACCATGAAATTTAATGGGCAGAAGATACAATTTGACACTAACAATTCTATTAATCATCCTAATATGTACCATTCTTTCCTAGCTATTGATGTTATTGATGATGTAAAGAAAGATGTGTTTGATCCTAATGATGGTAGTTCCTCAAATGTTGCTATAAATGATGATTTAAATTATGCTTTGATTGCAAATGTTGTTAGTACTAACTTGAAGGAAAATAACAATGGTGAATGCTCTCGTTGGAAATCAACCTCCAACATTCTTCGTGTGTCCAAGGTAAAGCCGATAAAAGTGGGTTTCCCTTCTTCTCGTGAGAAGACCTTGGTGGAAGAGTGAAAATCACCACCGAAATTTCTTAAATGTTCATCTCTCAGGGATGGAGAGAAACCCCCGACTGCTTATTCGATTGATATTTCCAAGGAGCAAAAAGGTGAGCTATTAGATACGTTAACAGAACATGACGAAACATTAAGCTATGTGCGGAAAATCTTGATAGGGGATGATGTACATCCCCCATGTTTTGTCCCCGAGAGAGGAAATGAAGTTAATCTTTTCGGTCCATGTGGTGAGTAAACCCCAAGAATAGAGGTAAGTCGTGCCAACGACGTTAAATAAATTTGGTTTTGAACATCCAGATTGTCACCTCTCCATTGATGCTGTATCCGTTTAAGATGTTATGAGTAATGTCATTAATTTGCATTGCTCTTTTCACGGTGGTATTTTGATATAATTTAGCAGGAAGTTGAACAGGGTATGAAGGAAATAAGAAAGGAAGAAAGGCTTTGAAGTTGGTAACTTTTGAGTTTGTTTTATAAGTGTGGGAGACCCTATCTGTCGCGAGTTGCGACAACTACGTCGGGAGTCGCGAAGAACAAGGGATTCCAACCCTTCCCAGTCCTTCATATTCGTGAGTCGCGACATGTATTTCACGAATCATGAAGAAGCCATTCCACGTTGTGACATAATGAGGGAAATGTTTTAAAATTTTGAACTTTCAGTTCAAATTTTTGAGACTAGCCACTCCCTACTTGCGACTCGCGACCAATTCAGAGAGGTTTTAAAAATTTTGGAACTCCCATACCTCAGAATTTGTGAGTCGCAAATCTTCAGTCGCGATTCACAAACCTGAAGTCACGAGTCACGATGGAATCAGTTCAGATCTGAAAATTTTGTGAAGTTTCAGTGCTACAATTTATGAATCGCAAAGCTTAAGTTGCGAGTCGTGATTAATCAATCATCGTGAACAATCAATCACGTGTCGTAAACCTGAAGTCGCAAATTGTGACTAAATGGAATGACTTTCTGACCACTTAACTTCCAATTTGCAAGTCACGACCGATGTCGGGGCAGGTGTGATTATAAAAATGGGTAGAACCGGCATTTTTCACCTCATTTTCCCTTTTCTCCGCCGCCTCCACCATTCTTCAACTCCAATCCACCTCTCCGACCACAAATCAAGTAAATTTTTGCTGGAATCAATACACCCACTCCCTCTATTCCATAATCCAAACCCTAGTTTTTGGGGATTTTTTGGATCTTGCTAATTAGGGCGATATTGTTATGGCCTTCATTTTTCTTCCCCTCCATGCACTCGGTATTGTTATGATTTATGTATCGATTAGGAAAGATGTTTATAAAATATTGGTGATTAATCTGTTTTGGGATTGATTGATACCATGGTTTCATTTTCATAATGACAATGATGTAAATTTGTTCTAAATGGAGCCTAGGTTTTGAACAGTTAAATATTTCAACAATGCTTAATCTTAGTGACATATATCTTTATTTGTGCTTATAGTGAATAATTGTATCATTAAGTTTGGAGTATTCATGAGTTATGTACATGGCATATTTCTTAGAGATTCTTTGAATATGACATGAGTGTATTATTGATCTATCTAGAAATGGATGACATTATTGTTTACATATAACCATATACACACATCCTAGCACCCTTATAATTACTTCAATTGATGGTAGTATGTTCACTACATCATTGTTACTGTAATTACTAAACTCTCTAAAGGTGTTAAGATGTTTGTCGTTATATGTTCAACAGTTTGTGGGATAATTTCTAGGGTGAAGTTACATGTTCTATATTTCACATCCTTGTGTGTTTGACATTCTCATATATTTCGATAGCCAGGGCTCCGAAGAAGAGGTCGAGAGTTCCTCAGAGGGCGAGTCCTTCCGCCCCTCCACCCCCGGCTCAGAGCCAGCACAACCACTTTCAGATCGATTTATGGGTCTGACCTGTATCACTGGGACGTATGTGGAGAGGCGGGACATTTTAGCCTCTCGCAGGATGCAGGAGACCAGCTTCATTGATATGGCAGCTTTAGATGCTCTAGGGTTGACTTATTCCATTTGTTGCCTCCTCTCAAAGGGGGGGACTTGAGGGGTTTATGGATAAGACTGCCCCCACCTACAAGCGATACACTTTAGAGTTCCTCTCCACAGTATAGTTGTGTGGTATGAGGGATGGTGAGCCGAGCGAGAGATACATCCGCTTTCACTTGGATGATATTTCTTGAGAGATGAAAGTGGCATAACTGGAGGTAGCCTTTGGGTGGGATACTACGGTGATTAGGGCCATAGTGGACCCGCAGGCCCATGAGCGTGATATCATTAAGAACACCCAGTTCTGGTACACGATCACCAAGAGGGTGAAACACCTGAGGGACAAGAGAAACATTATCATTCATCTAGCTCTCAGGTTTGTTCACCGATTCTTGGCGGGAACGTTGTTTTATTAGGAAAAACTGACAAACTTGACCAATGAGGAGGTGAGCTTCTTGTAGCAGGTGACGAGTGAGGGTACTAGATATGGGATATGGGCTGAGTTCCGGATGGAAAGAGTAGTGAGTGTAGCTAAAAAGACAAAGGAGGGAGATTTTTGTGGGAGGGATGATCACTCTCCTAGCGGCTCCTAGCAGAGCACCTGTGCTTGTTTCTCCTGATGGTTTCCCTCGGGTGTGTAGGGGTTCTTCATACTTCATCTCTATAGTGACGATGAAGAACAATCACTTCATCAACCACACATCTGTCCCCCGGGGTATACCACGAGCTCTACAGGAAGGCATGAGTCACTTTTAAGAGGCTTCCCCAGTTTCAGCGGACTAGGTTAGAGCCTGACACACCTGTGGAGGACTTAATTATCGATGCGGATGTGCAGTGCTAGACACAGTTTTAATGGGAACTTCTCAAGCTTCTGCCACGATTTTAATGGATTATGAGATAGCATCTCTTCGTGGAATGAGCACCTGGGATTTGGTGCCCCACCCATCGAATGTCAACATTATTGACTTCAAATGGGTTTATCGACTGAAGTATCATCCATAAGGCACTATTGAGCGTCATAAGACTAGGCTTGCGGCGCAGGATTTATCGCAGATTCTGGGTTTCAACTTTGATCACACTTTCAGTCCTGTGGTCAAAGCCTTCATGGTTCGTACTGTTCTAGCTACTGCTACGATGCACTTCTGTCCTCTTCATCAGCTGGACGTCAAGAAAGCCTTTCTAAATGTCATTCTTAATACTCCGGTCTATATGGTACAACCTGTTGGTTACGAGGACCCACTTCATCCAGATTATGTCTGTCATTTTCTTAAGGCCATTTATGGTCTTAAGCAAGATCCGCAGGCCTTATTTCAGAGATTCAGTACTTATTTGGTTCAACTCATTTTTTCTTGCAGTTTATCTGACACTTATCTTTTTGTTCTGTTTCGGGGATCTCGTTACTATACCTTTTAGTTTATGTCGATGACATCATCCTTACAGGTAGTGACCCGACTCATCTTCAAAGATTTATTGATCTGCCATTAGGAGTTTTCTATCAAGGATTTGGGCACTCTTCACTACTTTCTTGGTTTAGAAGTTACACCCTCATCCTCGGGTTTACTTCTCGGCCAATCCAAGTATGCCAGGGATATTATCACTCAGTTGGGGTGTCTGATGTTACACCAGTCTAATCATTTTGTGTCGGGCTAGTAGCTTCAAAACTCCACCAGCTCTCCATTTTGGAATCCGAATCTATATCGTTCTCTTGTTAGGGCTCTTCAGTACCCTACGATTACTCATCCTAACTTGGCCTTTGGTCAACACAGTCAGTCAGTATCTTCAGGATCCTTGTGATAATTATTTTGTTGCGGTCACTTAGATTCTTCGATATGCCAGAGGCACTCTACATTTTGTTCTTGTTTTTTTGGTCTGCCAGTTCTCATGAAGTGTTGGGTTATTCTGATGCTGATTGGGCCTGTTGTCTAGAGACACATCGATATACATATGGTTACGTTGTTTTTCTTGATGGAAATCTTGTTTTCTGGAGTGCCAATAAAGAGCCCACTATTTCTTGTTCGAACACAAAGTCTGAGTACCGGGTGCTAGCCAACACCACCTATGGGGATGTTTGGCTGACTTATGTTCTTCGTGTTCTTCGTGTCTCGCTTTCTGGTTCTCCGCTATTGTTATGCTACAACACCATCACCCTTTTCTTGGCTTAGAATCCAGTCTCTCATAACTAGGTAAAACACATCGACATCTACTATCACTTTGTTCGAGAGTTGGTTTCTTCTGGATCATACTGCTCTTTAGATTGCAGACATCTTCACCAAAGGGCTCTCATGTCCGATGTTTGAATTCTTTAGGTTCATGCTCTGCATCGTTGAGCATCTGACGCTTTGCTTAATGTGGGTGTTAGAATCGGTCAAATATCTAACTAGATATGGATAGAGTTTGTTGACTAGTGACCCGCCTCATCCCGTGCATCGTTAAATACATGAAAGGAGGCTGTCTATGTTTTAAGGGTCAAACATAATATATATATGTTTCTCCCATTCCTGCTACTATACAACTAAGATGTTAGATAGTGGCAAGTACCGAGGTCGTCCATAGAGATGCTAGGAATCTAATAACTAGCTATGCACAACTATGATTGGGTCGTCAATCCAACCACGTCCTAGGAATAAACAATGTTGGTAAAACAGTCATTGAGGTGGGGGGATTTGTACTAATAACTACTAACATGCAAACACGATGATAAAACTATATAAACTAGTACTTAGAGGTATTTTCATAGTATGATCAATAAATGGCTCTTATCCTCGATTCATTCACATATAATAATGTAAACCTATCTTATGCCTACGTCACATAGTGCGGAGATAGCCAGATATTTCCATTGTTTGTCACACAAGTTACTACCACCAATACATACATGTCTCACCATCTCTATAAATTGGGATACCATCCCCGTTATCTCACTCCCAATGCTAACGCACCCCTGCTTAGAGGAACAAAGCCAGCCTAAAGGGGCAATACCTCGAGTAGGCCGTAACCGTTAGATATAAAAGTGAGGAAATTACATCTCGGACACTCACTAAGGATCTCAATACGTAGGTCCAGAGAGGCAAAGGAATTGATACAGTGCGATGACTCTAAAGTTGGAACAACCTTGTGATTACTCTAAAGTTGGCACAACTCTAGATGCTACAAACAATCTTACTCGTCTATCAGGGTAAGCCAATGGTTCCTCTCATTGGGAATTTCCTAATCGACCGTCCAGCATGTGATTTCTCGACACAAACATCCAATTAGAATTATGGTTTAACACATGCAAATATATTCTCTCAAGGTAACATGAATGCACTCATCTCACCGGTGTTCTTGAACCTACTCCATAATTATAACAGTCCCAAGATAGCAATGAAGCCTAGCATGATATTACACTACCACACATGTATGGATGCATCATAATAATGGCATAGCATAAATCTCAAAAGAAAGGAAAGGATAAATCAAGCACAAATATTCACAGGAATAAAGATAGGAGAATCTAAATCTCAAAAAGCCATAAATCAATTCATGAATACAAATACTACCCCAAGTTTAATTAACTACTCCCTAAGAATTGTACCAAAATATTTCATTGGATTTAATGCCTTTGGGTAAAAAGGAAATAAAAAGATGAAACGAAAAGAAATCTAGAGAGAAGGGAGAGTGTTTTCTCTCCCTAGCCTACTCTTGAAGAGAAAATATGAACAGAAACTTAAACCCTAAATGGAATTGGTATATATAAATAGTAGTAGGGAATTGGCCATAAAAATAGGCCAAAGACCCTAGCAGCCGCAAATGCCATAGGGGGTGGCATCTGGCACGGTTCGTGCCGGCCGAATAGCCGTCATGCTGGCACAAGACGTCAGTCTTGGTACAGCCTGTAGCCTCACACTGGCACGGGGCATAGGTCATGGAATGGGCTGTTGGCTTCATGCTGGCGTGGTCTGTGTCAACCGGCATAGGACATTGGCTGGAGCTTCATTTTTTATATTCTGATTCGCACCCCGTGTTGTTTGGCGTTAGCCATCGACTGAAACCTCATTTGTCTCAATATAATGTCATGGTCCACATCATTCTTCATACCCCGTGGGCTGGTCTTGGAATAAGTGACTTGAAATGGCGTCGACCGTGTGAAAAGGAACAATATGTGCCCATATTTAGCCGAATTTGGAGTGAAAAGAAGACATGGGGCACACGGCCAGCCAGAAATGGTACGGTCTTTGCCGGGGCTTGGAACGACTTATGTTTTTTGAACGGGTCATGCCAAAGATCCGTGACACGAGCTCTGTAATATAGAACGGGACATGCTAGGTTTAGCCTCATGCTGGCCTTGTGTGGTCCGTGATTGGCCGAAGTTGGTTCGCCTGGCTGACTTGTTTGCTCCGCTACTGATGAATTGTTGATTAGATTTGAGAGTTCTTGTAGTCTATTTTATAGTGTTCGAGAAGATATATCCAATGGTGCCACCCTCAAGGAATGATTATACGTGGATATTTCACTGAACTTTGTGCAACTCCCGGAAAACAATTCCTCCATTTTGGACTTAGCCTTCTTGAATTTCGAATCAGCCTTTCTTGGCATCTATTCCATCTACTACCATGCTTTAGAGTCCATGGACTTCAATCTACTACCATCCTTGCGAATGACCTTTGATATCTTCTACCATTCTTGCGAATGGTCTTCAAATATCTACTACCACCCTCGCGGGTGGCTTTCTACAAAAGATAATGAAAAGATACTCACGAGCAACCTACTAATGAGATCACAAAGGAAGATCTAGGCACCTGTGAATACAAAGTGTCCATTAGCTTCAATTAAGTCTACAAAACATGGAATTTAGACATGAAAACCATTAATGGTCGTCTAAACCATTTGTCGTGTAAACCTAACTAAAATTAGCAATCAACCAGATAATAAATGTGTTAAATGCATCAGCTAACACATGTTATATGGTGCGCATCAACTAGACTAGATTTTATATTAGTACTAGTATTCCTTATCTATTTTGTACTCTAATTATTCTGAGCAGTAATACATTCATCATCATGGAAAATCATTCTTTCGGGTTGAAGTCAACTTAGTTTTTAGTGTTTATATATAGAAATTTAAGTAAGGTTTGATCGTTGATAAGTTGATGTCAACTTAGTTATCAGTGTGTATACATAAAAATTCAACTAAGAGTTGAATGTTGATTAGTTAAAGTCAACTTAGTTATTTGTGTTCACATAGAAAGTGAAGTACGTTTTTGAAAATTTATTAGTGTAATCCAACTTAGTTATTAATGTTTATGTATGAAATGTAAAGTAAGGTTTGTTGTTTATTAGTTGAAATCAACTTAGATTAAGTGTTTGTACACATAAAAAGTTAATTAAGAGGTGACCGTTGATTAGTTGAAGTCAAATTAGTTATTAGTGTGTATATATATATATATTCAAGTAAAGGTTGATCATTGATTAGTTTAAGCCAAATAGTTTTGTTAGTGTTTATGTATAGAAAGGCAAGAATTGGTTGATAATTGATTAGTCAAAGTCAAACATTATTATTCGTACTTATATATAATAAGTCAAGTAAGATATAACAAGTTATTAGTTAAAGTCAAATTTGTCATTACTATTTATATATAGAAACTCAACTAAGGGCCGGTCGAACGTTTATTAATTAAGGTCAAACATTTTAATTTGAATTTATACATACTAAGGCAAGTAAGGGTAGTCGGTTATTAGTTAAGGTAAATTTTTTTATTGTTGTTTATAAATAGAAAGTCAACTAAGGGTAAATTATTGATTAGTTAAAATCAATTTTTTTTAGCAAATTTGTATATACTAAGGCAAGTAAGGGTTAACTGTTGATCAGTTAACACTACAAGAAACATGACCTCTTACCTAGGTTCTAATGGATTTTTTACCATGATTTTTAGTCCCCAAAAAACCGAGGTAAATACTGGCGTAATAAAAAGTATATTTTTATTCAAGTTGTTACATGAGAGAAAGAAAATATACAAAATCACTAATAAAATTGCTAAATGAACATGGAACGGATGGAAAAATACCTTAATTCATTTGAACATGGAGATGCTCCATCTCTGGATACTTGTTGATGTTTCAGAGGAGCAATTCGATTGAGCACATTAATTCTTGTAATGGTGTGAATGGAAAGGATCATGTTGACTTGGATTTGGAGGAAGTGTATTGGAGATGTGAAATGGATGTTGGTGATGAATAATAATGAGATGAAATAGGGTTAGGAGGGGTTAATTTTAGCAAGTTTTTGGTTCCCGTTGGATTTTTTCAGGTTGATCAACGTCGGTTGTGGGTCGGTCTTGGGTTCATTGTAATCAATACCCTACAACATCACACAAATGACTCATTGTCTAATTTCCAAAAAGTGTCTTAAAATACCACGTGTTAAGATGCAGAGCCCTTCCGTTGAATCGTTGAGACCCAAATTAGAACAACATTTTTGTCACAATGTCAACTAAAAAAGGGTATCTCCAACAACTTCTCCCTCTTTACTGGAGGGACCTAAGTGCAAAATGAAAAAAAGTTCACCATTTTCCCCTAAATTGATCCAGATCGTCCCGGAAAGAAACTTTGTTGTCCCTAGTCAAAGTTATAATAACCGAGAATAATAAAAAAAAACTACTTTGATTCCACAATGACTTATACAAGTTCTTCCAATTAACCGTTTTATACTTATAAGTATTCATCAACAAATTACTATATACCACGTACTAGCGCTTTCTTGTGATTCTATGTGGTAAAAAAATCATTCTCATAGCGCTCATCGTAAGGGCATTAATGGAATATTAATGAAAATGAAGGAGGATTACCCCATTTCGCGTCTCTCTTAGACAGTACAAATAATCTCCATATCAAACATTTTCCCCATGTTCGGGTGCACAATTTTAAATTTCCCTTGAATTTCAACAACAAGCTCTCTTCTTAACGGTATGGTTTTTCAATTCTTTAGAATCCATCATTTATCCTTAAAATTGTTGTGTGTATTGTGTATGAATGTGTTGGTTGGTTTGTTTTTCATTTTGAAGTTCCTATGGATTAGTTATAGTATGAACACACTTCGTTTGTATGTTTTTGGATGATTTATGCCAATTTGTTTTCCAAGAGTATGATTTTTTCTGGGTTTCTATGGTTATGAACATATTTGATAGGGTTAAATGCCACATCACATACATATCGATCCATCTTCATTTTATGTGATTGTTGTGCAACATCGCTCATTCATAGTTGTGATTTTTTCCAGGAATGAGACTTGCACATGTCTTGATTAACTTATCGGTTTAACCAATAAGTTAGTTGCATCGGTTACCGGAGTCTATGCTTGCTTTATGTTTTTAAATATGAACTCATTTGTCTGTCGCTCACCATGTTTGGTCCGAATGACTGATGAGCAACGTTTCACAAACATGTCAACCATGCCCCTATTTTGGACCGATATTTCATCCGAGTGATATTAATTTCAGGAATTATGGCCGCCAATGAAGGTTCTAATAGATATTCCCCTATAGAGGTGAGTGATTTTTTGTTTAAATTGCTACATTCCTTTTATTTTATTACTTATATTCTTATTTAATTAGTCGTAATATCATTAAAGAGTGTAAATCTTTAGCGATTCTGAGAAGTTGAACGTGCGGAATTCATTCAACGATAGTTTTAAATATTTCTTCTGTAAATTGAGCCAGATGAACTTTGGTAAAGTTCCAATATTGGTACACAAGAATTTTAGTTTCATTTAACATTTTCTTTGGATTACTTTCATATATACTAACTGTGGTTTTATGTTTATAATTTAGTACCTCCTAAGGGAAATCGTTCCACTCCTACAAAAAGATAAGAAATCTATTGTCTTGAGGTGCGGCGGAAAAGTGTGACACGTGAACTACTCGGGGATCAGGAGGCTCAAGACCCTTTCCCCAAAGTGTCTTGGAAAATTTCTTGATGCCCATGAACAACACGCTCAATTTCGAGCTTTTAGATAGTTCAAGCCGATAGTGTTCAATGTCCTCATTGTTGGGTCCCAATTTTAGTTTTACTGCTTTGAATTCGAAACAAAAATAAATTTATTTGAATTTGGAACATTTGTTTAATTAATACTATTTTTAAATGTTATTTTAATTTTATTTAATTTTTAATCTAAGATTAGAGATTTTATGCACTAATAATTATGTTATTCACATATCTATCAGCTGTCTCAATTTTTAACCCTACCATATGAAACTAAGTTTTAATATTACGATCAAACACAACTAAAAAAGACTTATGTGTAATGAAAAATTTGTTTCAATCATTCTCAAAACAAGAAAATATTTTTGACCACATTTTAAAAATAAATTTGAACTGTTGACCATTTTTTTCCTAGGCGTAGGACAATCATACACAACAAGAAATTACAATTTTTATATCAGGGTAATTTATACCATTTTACATCAGAAGTGGGACCAAGGAAATAAATGAGTGAAATTGTTTCTCTTTCATGTAAAATTCGGAGGGTTTTACTACTCAACCTTATAATCCAATTACAACAATCTTTCTATTCAATTTTTTTCTCATTGTCTTGTTGCAATCAAAGAATGTCTTTTTGGAAGGACCATACACATAAATTTGTCTTCTTGACATCTCCCACTTTCTTAGAGGGACCTTAGTGAAAGAAAAAAAAGTTGACCGGTTTTGTCAAAATTGTTTTCGATCAAACCGGCATTTGTAAAGTTCATGAACATTTATAGTTACTAATATGTAGTTTGTAAAGTACTATTTACTGGTATGAAAGTGACTTTTAATCGTATTGGTCGAGCTCATTTGTTATGCTAGCGGGCTAAAATTGCCAGGCCCACATGCATGTGTGACGTTGGTCATGGTTTGGTAACTTGTTGATTAAATAGATGTAGGTGCGATGATGCTCAGTGCAAGGCAGACATCACAAGAGTCCAAAGCAATATCGTTCCAAAAGTTTATATATATATATATATGGAGTACCACTGAATCATTTCAAACTGTGTTTTAAAGTTTCCTGCAAATTCCAAAAGTTTCCCACCCCCTCTTCTCTTCTCTCTTGTTAAAGGTATGTTTTTTTCTACTCTTCCAACACCTTCATTTTTGTAGTTTTTCCTTGACATTGTTCGATCTATGTTGTTTGAATGTGTTATGTTTTTGGTTTTCTTGTTTTTTATGGATTTGTTATAGTGCAAAGTTTCCTTAAATATCAACATGGGTATTATGTTTTGGTGTTATTTTCTGTCATGAAAGCTTGATTTTTTCTGGTTTATTGTGATTTTGGCTGTAGCTGCTAGGATTGAATGCAACATCGGTATCCTATCGGTTGACCTTTGGTCTTTGCGAATGTATTACATCGTCGTACACTCTTATTTGTAGTGATATATCAATCGTTAAAACTGATTGGTTACCGATGTCTCATACATGCATTTAACCTTGATTTAAAATTGTATGTGCAAATTTGTTCTTCTGTCAGTCACTTGTTTGATTTGGTTGACTATAAAGCGACGTCACCGGTACATGTCGTTCATGCCACTATTTTGAACCGACATGTACGTGCAATGCATGGTTGACGTCGCACCCTTCAATTTTCAAGGCTTTTATGCCCTAAATATTTTCATATATTTTTCAGGACTAATGGTTGGTGAAGGATCCTCCAGTCAGCCCGTTTTCCAGGTCTTTTATTATTTTACATATATATATATACTTATACATCTTCACGGTTTATGACAATTAATATTTTCTTGTTTTTATGAAATTCTCTGCACAACGGAGCTACCTAGAGCCTCTTGTGTTTGACCTTGAGCAACATACAGTGGCAGCTCAAAACCCACATTTATACTTCATTCTGAAGCAGCAGAACTTCGGGAAAAACTCCACTTTTGGTAAGGCCTACGGTAGCTAATTATATTCATGTAATTATTTAATTTTATTTTTAATTTTATTAATTTCATATATATTTATAATAAAAATTATAATTCAGTACATCCCGAGGGAGATTTTACCACTCCTGCCGAATGATAAGACCCATGTTGTGCTGAGGTGCTATGGGGGGGGAGAGGCGCATGGCCTATTCGAGGAGGTAGGAAGACTGAGGCCCTGTTCCCAAGGGGTTTTCGAAAGTTCCTTTCCGGCAACTGCCTACGCATTGGGGACACCTTGTTCTTTAAGGTCATAGAAGTTGCAATTTCTATTTTTTTGGAACTAAGACAATTCTTTCAACTTTACATACTAATTGTAAGTATATTTTTATGACCACTATTTTTCTAATAATTTAAGTACCTTATTTGAACAATAATTGACTGTATGTGCGATTTAATCTGTGAATTATTTTTAAAACCATTTTCAACTATACCATTCAACGCCATTGTATACAATTGTTTTAAAAACCATTGAATAATACTTTTGTAGATCAAAGTTAATCATTTTCAAATAACTTTAACCTCTAAAAGTTTGAAGTGTAACATACTTGCAAAGTCGGTCATCCATCGCATTACAGGTCGATAAAAATGACATAATGTGAAGTCGACTGGCCTAATTAAATATTATATGCGACATCGCACGCTATTCAATAATATTATTTACCTTGGTATTTTTAACCGAGGTAAAAATAGATTTTCCTTCGTAAATAAAATTAACCGAGGTAAAAGATATTTTTACTTCGGTTATCTGAGCTAAGACCAAAAATCGGGGTCAAATGGGTGAAGTAATAGGTCATTTTTCTTATAGAGTATAGTGAACTTAGTTATTAGTGTTATATATAGAAAGTCAGGTAAAAATTGATTGTTGGTTAGTTAAAGACAACTTAGTATTAGTATTCCATTAACTAGTAAGTTAACACCACGCGATGCGCGGTGTATTTAATAAATAATTTAATTAAAAATTTATGATCTTATTCTGGTTTTTATAATTCTTATATAATTTTTGTGTATATCATTAATTACTGTAATTTTATTAAATATGCTTTTAAGTATTTTTGTCTGTGCATCATATTAATTTAAATACGTAAAAGTAATGTAGAAATTAAATTTGGGTGCATTTACTTATGAAAAGGTCTATCACAATCTCGTAAAAAGAAACTGCAATGATTTTTCCAATACGGATTTACATAAATGTACCAATACAATACATAAAATGTAAAATTAACTTATATATATATATATTTGGGGATAGTATCCTTACGCTATCTCAAGAATATCAATAATTTGACCTGATTCTGTAGTAAAATATGAATTTTAACATGTTATGAATATATATAGGGTGACACACATTTAGAGTATGAAATTTTCATGATAACAAATAAAAAAAAACTTAATGCTTCATTTTTCTTCTTCATATTTAAAAAAATACATTTTTAAAGTTGTATGAATTTTTTTTATTTTTATTAACTACAAAAAATAATATCAAACTCTTAATATTATCATAATTTTATTATAATTTATATTTGAATAACTTTTAATTTTCTAAACCTGGTAAGTGAACTGGAAAAAAAATACATATTCAATTGTTAAGAACTATAATTTTTTGAACGTAGTCAATCGATTCTAAAAGTTTTATTTATTCATTTTAGATAAACTTTCATTATGGCGAAAAAGGATAATTATATGCATCCTAACCGTTATTCAAAATAAAATAAACATTACACAAAGATCCGTTATTGCTAATTTCACTTTTACATATCAATCTAACTAGAGTCCGTCTCTTGCGAGACCGTCTTACCGTAAGACCAGGACTAGAGTGAAAATAGAAAAATTACTGACAAAATACAAACCAAATTCGGGGTTAGATTGAAATTATTTTTTCTCGGTGCCAAAATGAAAATTGTGAAAAAATTAGGGACTATCTTGCAAAGAAACAAAATAAACAACTGAAACCCTTCTTCTCGCCTTCGCCTCTCCGACATTGGTGTCTGGTTGATGTCGCTCTGGCCCTGTGCCGTGATGGTGCGACCCTGGGATATTGGTCGAGGACTTTATTTACTCACCTCGGGGATGATGCGACGATGGTGAAATGGGGCGGGGAGGTGATGAACTCCAC
This sequence comes from Rubia peregrina, assembly GCA_032355705.1. Classification (NCBI taxonomy): domain Eukaryota; kingdom Viridiplantae; phylum Streptophyta; class Magnoliopsida; order Gentianales; family Rubiaceae; genus Rubia; species Rubia peregrina. The sequence goes on along the minus strand of JAULKK010332158.1, from coordinate 3,521 downwards.
ACCGGGGGGGCCGACACACGAAGACGCCAATGGGGATCAACCGTTTCACGGAGGAAGGGTTCGGGGGAGCCAATTATTTTAGTAATCTGTATGGAGTGGATCCATCGGGAAATTTGGTGCCGCCGGGGGATAACCTTAGGACCACAGCTAAACATCCCCGCTGCTACAATATTGAACTGGACCATGATGACACCCATGGCTCTTGTGTTTTCTTCGAGGGACCAAGGAGAAATCCCAACTGCACTTGATAATTTTATTTTCCCTTTTATTTTTATGTGCTTGGAATGTAGATTATAGCCGAATGATTATTTGAGATTCCCATTAATTCAATGGAAATTTTGTTTTCGCCTTGTTTCCCTTCTCCGTCGTCAACGGAATTGTGCGAACCTCTTCAAGGAACTTTGGGTCAAGCTCATCAGGAATCTTTATGGAAGTGAAGATGGTGACAACAATGAGTGATAATCGAAAAATAAAGGCAAAAAATAATGTTGAATGTTGTGGGACCAGCATACGTAATCACCCAATTGCATATTCTTCTGTTGCTCTGTTGTAGCTGAGAATAGGCAACTTGAAGACTTTGACGCCTTTGAGATGGATTGCGGCAGTGAAGAAATGAGGCGGTGATAAGTAAAGAAGAGGGTTTAAAATGACAGTGAGTTGTAGCAGCAGCAAAAATGAGTGAGTTTTAGCAGCAGCAAAAACGAGTGAGTTGGATGAGGAATGGATCTGAATGAAAGTGGAATCAATCTCACGAAGTTTCGATGATTTTCCGACTATTTTCTCGACTATTTTCTTACACCATTTACCGGATATAACAATAGCTTAATATTCGAGCCTTATACAATATTTGACCCAGTTTAAATGGACTTTTTTCATAATTACTAAAACCTATAGTTTAAATATAAGTAAATCAATTTTAAATAGTAAAATATCAAAATAATTATTTAAAATATCATATTAAAAAATAAAATAAAACATCATATACAAAATTAAATCTATAAAATCATTACAACTAATATCAAATAAAAATAAAAATCTAGATAGTGAAATATCAAATAAAATACTATACATATATATATATAATCTAAACATCAAATGCAAATCTTAAAAATACAAAAAATTAAATAGTAAAAAAATTAAATATAATAATATACATATCAAATAATAATAGTAAAACATCAAATTAAATACTATTTTATAAAATAAATAAAAATATAAACTAACTAATTTTCTAAATGCTCAATTGATCTAAAACCAATTTGTAGGGAACTTTTCTTCATCGCTGATTTTTTCACAAACTTGTCTTCTCCTGCTGGTTCAAAGAAGACGACTTTCTTACTACATTAACACATAGATCAAAGGTCGGCTCCCGTCTACTGTTTAAGGGAATTTCTTCGAGAGCATGATTCCTCATAGCATTTTTTAATATCTGATCAATGACATCGTAGAGCTTTGGTTTGAAAATATTCTTGTGAAATAACATAAAACATCACATACAGTATCTAAAATATCAATCTCCGAAATTAAAACATCCCAATAGCACACATAACATCACTGACAACTACATTGAGAAAAATCAAATGCAGTATATAAAAGTTCAATATCAAAATTTAAAAACATCAACAGTACACATTAAAATATCAAAAGAACGAAACTTGAGCATCAGTTGCACACTTGAATATGAAAACAACATCACAATAATACAGATAAAAATACTTGAAACCTAAAACATCAAACAAAAAATGAGTAACATCAACAACAGTATCTGAAACATCACAGCTAAAAAAAGAAAACTTACAGTTCCTACTTCATCCTCGATTGCAACAACAGTGGGCAAGTAATCTTAGACATCTAAAAAATAGCAACAACAACTCAAAAATTAGCACAAATAGTAACAAAACCCAAAGATATCACACACAATAAAAAATAAAAATAAACTGAATATCAATTGCACACTTAAAACACTACAAGCATCAAATATTGAAATTAAAATATCACACGAACACAAATAACAATACTTAAAACTTAAACATCAAACATCAAACATAAACCTGAAACATTAACAACAATATCCAAAAGATCACATCTGCAAAATAATAAAAGTTACAGATCCTCTTTCCTTCTCGATTGCAGCAATAGTGGGAAAATATTCTTAGACATCTAAGAAACAGCAACAACAACACATAAATTAGCACAAATTGTAACAAAACCCTAAGATATCACACATAATTATAACAGAACATCAATTACACACTTAAGCATGTAAACACAAGCAGCATCAAACGCTGAAATTAAAATATCACACCAACACATATAACAACACTTAAAGCCTAAAACATTAAACATCAAGCTAAAAACGAGAAACATCAAGAGCCAAGTGCATATATAACCCTGCATAATTGATGAAAGTGAAGATATAACCCTGCAATGTTCGAAAGTGCAAATGTAATCCTACATAATGAGATAAAGTGCAAATATAACCTTTTTAGGTAATTGGACGCCGAATTTTGGTGGAAAGTCAAATTTACCCCTGGTCTTTAAAACAAAACAACACAAAAAGGCTGGTTTTCTTCTTCTTCCCTGGTCGGCCAGCATCGATCCGCCGCCGCCATCATCATCAAAATCCTAGGCGACGATGCGATGCTGAAGCAATCACGTCGACGATGCGGTGGCACTGAAGCAATCCCGCCATCAACGACTCTAGGCGACGAAGCAATCTCGTCGACGATGCGGCAGCGCTGAAGCAATCCTGCCGTTGACGACCCTAAGCGACGAAGCAATTCCTTCAACGAATCAGGAGACGATGCAGCAATGCTGGACGACGAAGAATTTGAAGCGGCGGATCGATGCTGGACGTGATTCGAAGCGGTGAATTTGAAGCGGAAAATTCGACATGGAGGTGGAGCTCACCATGATGGCTTCTCGTCGTGGCAGCAATTTTGAAGCGGCGAATTCGACGCGGTCAATTCAACTCGGAGGTAGAGCTCACCGTGATTGATTCTTGCTGTGGGGGATTGTTTCTCGCCGGAGGATTGCTTCTTCCGCTTCAAGTCACCGTGATGGGATGGAGGTAGTGGTGGCGGCGGCCGCCGTGGGGATGCAGCCGGAAATGGCATGTAATTTAATTTAATTTTCTGGGATTAATTTAATTTTTTCCTAAGGGTAATATGGTCTTTACAAGTTAGTCAACTGCCGGAAAAGGTCAGTCAATGCCGGAAATGGCATCACAGGGTTATATTTTCACTTTCATTCAATAATCAGTGTTATATTTGCACTAAAAATTAACAGAGGGTTATATCTGCACTTTCTCCATTATATAGGGTTATATCTGCACTTTTTCCGTTATATAGGGTTATATTTGTATAATACCCAAACATCAATAATTGTATTTAAAACATCACTACTGAAAACTTACGAATCCTCCTTCCTTCTCAATTGCAGCAAGAGTGAGGCAAGTCTTCTTAGACATATTATAGAATTGATAAACATCAAATCAATACACTAAAAACACATAAAACAAA